>JAIUND010002278.1:0-24001 GCA_034699125.1 Gisinianus flammeolus
GCAAAAAAACAAGGCAAGGCCAGCTCCAGCTCTCATACCGAAACTTTAGGAAGGAGAGAGAGAGAGAGAGAGAGAGAGAGAGAGAGAGAGTTATGAGTTGAGTGAGTGTAAAGTCCAGAGACAGAGAGTAGTCCAGCGTATTATGATTTTGATGATGGGTCGAGAGATAGCAGTGTACTTGTACTTGTCCGTACTTGTGTAGGTATAATAATGCTCCTGAGAATTGGAAAAGGAGAAAAGGGAAAAGGACCAGGAGCAAAAGAAGCAAGAGAAGCATTTTAGGCTCATTTACAAATGCAAACCATGTGTCTCTAAATCACGATGGATGGATAAATAAAATAAATTATGTTACTCCAATCCAGAGTACGAAATACAGAGTACACTGAGTACAGAGAACAGATACGGATACACACATACAAATACAGATATATCGTATGCATGCGTAAATACGATTCAACTTTGTACTTTAAGTGTGCATTTGAAGAAGAACAAGAAGCAGGAAAAAACAGTTTTTTTCTGTTGCAACTCCTTCTTTTTATTCATTATTTAATGTCTGTAATCATGAGGAGATAGTTTGAGCATGATTTAGAAAAATGTGTGGATGTACGTACATGTAAATTGTAGATTGGAGATTGGAGAAGCAGAATCTGTATTATGAGAGCACCAGCACACCTCGGGTGTATTGTATTAGGTATTAGCATTAGCATTAGACGACGGACGGATGGACTGAATGAATACAGTTCAATATTCTTTGGTTACCTGAGTAGGTATTTACCTAGTTAATTTCAATGGACAGTGTAATGTAATATGAATTATATAGCCATGGGATACGAGATACGACGACTCTCATCCACAATCCACAACCAAACCAATCCAAACCATCCTCCACAACAACACACACACACACAATGAGGAAAAATAAAAAGAAAGGGAAAGAAAAGAAGACTTCTGTATTTTCTTTCCTGTTCTACACACCTTTAAATTATTAATCCGACTCACTTACATCCATCCAAACTCTAAAACTCTGAAACTCCTAACTAAACTAAAACCAATGCAATTCAATCCAATGCGATGCTGAGTGCATTGTGAATTGTGAACAGTGAACAGGCAGTACAAGTTTTTCCAAACTTCACACACACACACACACACACACAAACACACCAGCATTCACATTCATATTTCATTGGATGTATCTCCATGTTTCGGTTACGTCAAGTCAAGTCAAGTCACTAAAGGGAAATTTCTATATGAAATTTTTATACTGGAAAAACGCACGAAAAGAAGAAGAAGAAGAAGGAGAAAAAAATTGTGGGTATAATATAAAATATAATATGCAGATAATGTAATGAGAATGGGAATCTTCAAGTTGACTACACATAATCTTGTTGATTCTTTTCATGGATATGTAAAAACATGGACGAGTCACTTGTAAGTCATGATTCATTGTCGTTTTTCCATATACATAAACATACTCGTAGTAAGAAAGAGAGAGAGAGAGATTGTAGAATTTGAAAAGCATCTGAATAAAAAGTACATGTGTAAATGTCGTACATGCTTCGGGTCTGATACGATATGAACATTGGAATCAGAGAGAGAGAGAGAGAGAAATGAAACAGTGACTACGCGATAGTGTGAAGGCTTCAAAAGTTCCAGTCATAAGTATTTTACATTTCACATTTTACATTTTACATTGTAGCGAGTCGTTCTCTAAACATGGTAAAAAAGAAAAAACTGTCCATTCTTTTATACCAAGTTGAGAATTTACGTTTGGTTTGGTGTGAGAGTTTGAGAGTTTGAGAGTTGGTACCATGACCATATAAATATAATATACGCATACATTCTCAACTTTTCCGTGTACAAAGAGAGAGAGAGAGAGAGAGAGAGAAGGGAATTCACTGGAATTACGTACACATTTGCTAAACTGACTAATATATCGTAATACATTGGGGAAGTTTTTGGAGAAGGAGATAATGTGGCTGTCCATGGACATATAAGGTATTCTCAGTTCTCAGTTCTCAGTTCTCAGTCTCAGTCTCAGTCTCGGAGAAATATACATCATAATAATATCGGAATATCTATGAACACTGCGAATGACGGAGAGGCATCTGTTTTTGTCCGCTCCGTCTGCAGATATTATGTACATATATTATATTCATACTGTGTATAGGTACTGTAGAATTTATAGTTTAGATACACTGCCCTCCTCCATATGTATTTATTATGTACAGAAGTATACAGATAGAGATACAGATACAAATATACACAGTCAGTCGAACATGAATTTGTCTATTAAATTCAGGTTTACGCATCACAACGTCTTCCCTTCCTTCCTTTCTGCCTTCCTTCACTCTCTGTTTCTGTTTCTGTTCAACTCAACTTGGAAACCCTTTTATATATTTAAGTACGTAATATGTACATTTCTTCCATATGCCGGCCAAGGAGCATCATGCCAGTCTCATGCTTTATGATCCCTTTAAAATCTAGCTAATCGTAGAAATTCGCCAACTTTAACTCTCACATTCATAATACATGATATGTAGCTGGGTGAGTGTGTGTGTGTAGGTACTTGAACTTGGATAGCCATGCATAATGTATTATTCAATATGAGAACTGAACTGCACATCAGACGGACGGACAGACAGACAGAAGGAAACAAGGGAAACTCTAACTATAATCCTTCTGTTCTGTTCTGTTTTCTCATAAAAGAGAAATAGAGAGAGAGAAAATTCATCAAGAAAATACAGCTAAGTATCATATTCTATGAATATGAAAATGAAAATGCAACTCCTCAAGCCATTCGATGGCTGCACAGCCAAATGCAGGACTTTGTAAATGCAAATATGAAGAAAAAACACTTTTATGCAGCAGAAAAAATTTGTCAAGTAAAATTTCATTGATAGTGTTTCATATTAATAATGAGTTCTATATATATAAGATATAAATAATATTTGTAATGAGTACTTGTAAGCAAATCGTTCATATAAATAACAAATATAAATATAAGGGAATTTAAATGTGGGAATGATTGGCAGTCCGATCATTTCCTAAACTTGTACTTAATAGTAATATCTTATGATTCAGGTGACAATGAATATGGAATATGTGCATTGTCTTTAAAAACGAACTATAATAAGTATAATTACTGTTGTATGTCATTATCATAAATATAATTCCTATAATAAGTGTAGGTATTTAAATCTGTACCATAGGGAGAGTCAAGTGACATTCCGTCTGGAATTATAGAATGCACAATAGACGGGGAAATGTATATATAAATATTAAATAATAACTATAATTACAATCGTTTCAAATCCGTCTGTGGATAATTGTAATATAAATACGATATTTTAAATATGGGATTCTTAATGGAAATTGGCTCCGATAATAAATAGATATGTGTTGAGAATATTTTTGGGACAGGCTGTCGATTGTTTCGACCTACTGTCAGTCGTTTTCTATTTTATTTGATCTTTTACTCGCCTTGAGAATTCCTCGGCTAGAGTTTTGTTCATTTTGTATTTAAATAAATTGTTGATACATTGTAATCAATTTATAATGAAACAATTGCTTTTCAAATTCCAATTCCAACAAATTATTTGGTATTGTAAAATAAAATACGTAAAATATGTGTATCTACACTTGAGTTTTGAACTTGTAATTATTGAACGACGGAACAAAGGAATTTTATGAAGATGAAAATGAAAATGAAAATGAAAAAGGGGTTTGATATTTGGGATGAATCCAGATTGACAATTGACAAAAGTATTATAAATTATAATAAAATAAAAGAGCATGATGATCTCTGAATGTGGAATTCGAAATTCGGAATTGCTTCTATCCAAAGAAATTACAAGGAACACGAAGAATAAAATTTGAATACGACGATTCGACTATTCGGCTATTCATATCGCATGATTGTTATTACTTCTCTTGCTCTCTCTCTCTTTCTCTCTCTTTCTCTTCATCCATTTTATGGTTGAGTGACAATACGACGAAGAGAGAGAAAAATCGAGAGAGAGAGAGAAAAGTCAATTTTCTTTCAATATGAACAAAATGCCCGTTGACTTGAGTCAACATTTCTATTTCTGCTCCACGACGCACCAGCCATAAAAAGAGCTCCCAGTTCCAGCTACTTTTGTACGTAAGTAGACACACACGGAGTGAGAGAGAGGAAAAAAAATGGAAAGTGAAATCCAATATTTGAAAAGGAAAACGAGCTCACATATTACATATTCCAATCTATTCTCATTCCCCATTCCATTTCTCATCCTCATCTATACTAATCGGCTTCTAATGCGTTTAGCATTTAAAAAATACCCCCTCATCTTGTCATATCATAATACTCATTACTAATAGTCAATAGCCTAACCTAACTATCTATGCATTCCCATAATCGTACGAAATGCAAGATAAAATTCCCAATTTAATTTTGAAATTTTGAATTTTGAAATCCCGAAAATTTGGAACAGATATAAAAAGAGTATGGGAAGATGAGATTTTGTTTGGAGAGGTCCATGCGGTCGGGATAGGAAATAAAAGTATGAATATTAAGTAATTGACATTCACAGGGATTTGAAAATAAATGTGAAAAGTAGAGAGAGAGAGAGAGTGAGAAAGAGAGAAAGAGAGCGTCCTGAAATGAAGAGTTATATTTATTAAGAAAGGAAGTAAGGAATGGGTTGAAGGAGCGTGTAGGGACTTTTTCTCCTCATTTTAATCGAATGTTGAGAGAGAGAGAGAGAGAGAGAGAGAGAGAGAGAGTGCGTGAGTTTCTGTTTTTTCTGAACAGAAGGGGAGACTGGAAAACTAAAAAGTTTCAACTATAAAATTGAGAAATCTGTTGTTTACTCATATCGCAGCAGAGTAACAGAGAGAGGAAGAGAGGCAGTAACAGCCTAAACATAGATATGCGATAGTTTTAGGGACTGGCTAAGCTCAAAATTCTAAAGTCAGTTGCTTCTGCTTCTGCTGCAACTTCCCATATGGGAAATATCATCGTTGAATTTTACGCATGTATTTTCCTCTGAGAAGAGAATAATTCGTCATCAACTATGCGGAGCTCAAGAGGCCTATAAAAGTTGATTACAACTTGAAACTTTTCTTCTAAACAGAGCAATTTTATTTCGTACTCTTTAAAAGTTTCCAACGAACAGGGAACTTCTCATCTTAAAACACAAACATGAATGGATGCGTATGTATGTACATACTTTATACCGACAAAATACAAAATGTAGAATATATACATACCTACAAACACAAACTACGAAGACATACCAGCGAGCTCCTGTATTATCTTTGTCAGTTGAGTTTGAAACTCTCTCTCTCTCTCTCTCTCACAGAGTTGCTTCATATGATCATATGCATCCACATATTTTTGGTTTCCTCACTCACCGTAAATTACCTAAAAACCATGTTGTCCTCATCTTGATCCTGATCGTGAGCTTAAGTCAAGATAAACCACCGCCCTCCTCTCTCATTCTCTCATTCCCTTTGTGAACCCAACACGTCAAAACCAGAACGAACGAGAGTCACATTGAAAGTCTCTCCTTCTGCCTCTCTCTCTCCCTCTCTATCTCTCTGTCTCTCTGCGTGTTTAATGTCAAATAAGGGAAAAGGTAAAGTTTAATGTGGACAGAGAACGGGCATTTAGTTTATTGGTTGTTTTTCTATTGTCTGTATCGTATCGTTCTGAGCTTTGATTCGAATCATATAGGAATGACCTTCAGGAGTGAACACGTACTAGATATCTCTAACTAAACTCATTTTACTAATACTTCATTGTCCCTCAGGCTACCTGTCCTGTCCCATCCCATCCCACAATACTCGCAGACGACCAACAAGAAGAAGAATCCAAGCTGAGCTGAGAGCACATTCCTCAGCCTCTCTCTCTCTCTCTCTTTTCTGACTCTTCCCATCAACATCCCCATCCATTTGAAAATCACCACAACCGCCAACAACAATAATAAGAACAATCCTGTGCGCGTTTGTATGGAGACCTATTGAGCTGTACACAGAGAGAGACGACTGACAATGAGGATCAGTAGAAGCTTGCACAAATGATGAAGAATATTTCAATGACTGTATTTTCTTTCTCCCTCTCTCTCTCTTTCTCTTTCTCTCTCTGATGCTGATGCTGACGCTGACGCCCATGTAATAAGGAAAGATTGTATGGTTGGGACGTGGTTCGTGTTCATCATATTCATTGATTTTCACTGGTAGCACTGAGTGCAATTACGGAAAAGTCACCTTTAACCTCAAAGGTGTTAACTATGTTTAGCTTCATCATTTCGTTCCGTTGTTCACCTATCACTCGTTCGTTTATTCGTTCGTTTCTTCGGACACATCAATCATTCATATCATTCATTTCTCAACAGTCAAGTTCCGCCCATGAAGGAAATTTACCTTGCACTATTTTTTAATTCCTTCATTTTTTATTTCTTTCTTTCTTTCTTCCGCCCGTCTCAGCTTTCATTTCATTCCATTTCAGTCAAGACGACGCAATTCCTTTATTCAGTTCATTTTCATAAACATGTTCTCTACGTATATGCCTTGTTTTGTGGTCTCATTTTTCATGCTCAAGTCAAAATTTTTGTGAATAATCTCTCAACTGGCTATAATAAATAAAGCTGGACTTATAAATCTTGTCAGAGAGAAATGCAGCAGGAGGACGGACAGACGGACGGACAGACGTGACCAAAAATAAAGATCCGGAATCGGAATCGAAATCGAAATCGGACCGGACCTGTGACTTTGAGAATAAATGAACAAGCTAGACGGCTGTGATTTAGATGGGGGAATTCGTAAAGACCTTTCTACAAATTCGCACTGTCAATTAATACAAAATTATTACGTGTAAAAATCAATAGGATAAATGTTAAAACGCCCACCCCAAACCATATCTGTGAAATAACAAATAACAGTATAGACACAGACACACTTGGTTGGAGTTGGAGTTGGAGTTGAGTCATATTACTTTGAAACCCAGATAATGACTAGGAGCTAATCTAAAGGTGTCCTGTACACAATTTGACTTGCCCATTACCATTCCATCCATCTATCCATCCATCCAACCATCTACTATGCCTATAGTGACTATAGAACTACAGCTCCAGACTACTCATTAACTGGAGCATGTACTCGAATATTGGAATATTAGGGAGAAGTCTGCTCGCTATAGTCCAGGGAATAATTATGTTGGCATTTGTGTGTGTGTGTGTGTATTTGAATGCGTGTGTTTGTGTGTGGGGCTCAGTTGACTTGTAATTACGGACATGGAAACAAAGTCAAGTTAAAATGATGAATCGGTTGCGTGTTTATATATGTAAATAGTCGATTGAAATTTGCTCCTGGCAAAAAAGGATGTAGAAGAGAAGCAGAAGAGGGAGAAAAACGGAATGCAGTCTAATTACCACACACACACACATGTGTGTGTATATTTGTGCGTGCACGTTTTATCTTCTCCATTTCTCTCTCTCTCTTTCTCTTTCTCCTTCTCCTTCTCCTTCTCCTTCTCCTTCTCCTTCTCCTTCTCCTTCTCTTTCTCTTTCTCTCTCCTTCTTCAGAATCCAATAATACTTGTAACTGTACATAACATGCAACGAATGTTTCTCTCTACATGTACAGTCTACGAACTACAGATAGACAGATACGAATATTGTGTGAGTCTACTTTCCTCTCGTATACTTCAATTGCATTAGGCAAATGATGGGCTCTTTGTCTATTTCCCACTGAATGTCAATGTCAGTGTGATGGATTCAATGTGAAAACACAGACACACACACAGACGACGAACACACATCTTGACGAGGGAAATCTAAAGACCAAAGACGTCCTCTTTATTCTTCTTGTTCAGTCTCCACTCGTACACTATCGATGAGGATTTCATCCCTCTCTCTTCTCTCTCTCTCCTCACTTTCTGTCAATTCTAACCTAAACCTCAACCAGAGTATTGTCTGTGTGTATGTGTGTATTATTAACCAGATGAAAATCTCCCCCCTCTTCTTTTACTCTCACCATACACTCGCAAATTAACAAGCTAAATGGGAGTAGAGAGAAAGAGAGAGAGAGAGACAGAGAAAGAGAGAGGGCGAACAGAACTGGTAAATGAAATCAATGAGAGTCATTCGTCAATTGTCTCTCTGACTTTTCTCCACCGTTCTACTAGTATGTAGTTAATGTAAATAGTATTTCGTTCCACTCTCCATTTGCACTTGTCTAACCATTTTCTCCCACCCCAACGCCCAATTTCTATTTACTCACTCTTATATGAATGTAGATTTTTGGTAGATGCAGAGGTACATATGGATACTTTATATACTTTTACGTATCTTCATCGCAAAAAACATTTCAAGAGTAAATTCAATTACGGTACATTATGCCATCTTTTTTTATTACAGTCCACACCACTCGACTGTTCCACGACGTCCGGAATGGAATATTTTTAGTTGATGAAATTAAAGTCATCACACATATTATTTTTATTTCGCTACGCTCCAAGAGTTTTTCCCATGATTTATAGTCCCATTTAAGATACGACGATTCGTTAGTTCGTACTCACAATAATAATAATCAGCCTTTTGTCTTTTGTCTACTTTACTTTATACAGTACTGTTTTGTTTAATGTTCTTTATCATCATGAAAAGTATATGTGTGTAAACTGTGAAGTAAAGAAAGTGGGGAGGGAATTGAATTTTTTCTTACCTCTGATGATATCCAGTATTCCAGATTGTAATTAACGATGATGTCACAAAATAATTGGGGATTTTTCACTCCCCAGTTTTAATATATAAAACTACGTACGTATATTTTTTTTTATTTGGAGGGGGATGATGATGAGAACATGGAGAATTTTTATATTTCTCCTTTGAGATTGTACACTGATTAATTTTTTCCCCTCATCCACTTGGTTTTACACTTGGTAATTTTTCCCGTACGATTAGTTATATTTATATATATATAGTTATACACTTGGCAGTAATACGTATACGTACGTACGTATTTTTATATGGAGGATTTGAACACTGAATAATTTAAAAAGTGTCACAAAATTACCATAATCAATTTGTCAACATTTTTCTGGTTCTGGTATAAACTCCAGGAGAAAACGTTGAGAGTGAAGTGCATTTGGACAAGAAGGAAACTTGGTTTTTCCCCGTCCTTTTTTTTTTTTTGTTGTCAAACTCTGTGAGTTTTATCTGTAACAGTAAGAGGAAGAGAAGTGAGTATAACTTTCTCAGTTCTCATGTTCTTCTCCTTGTACATATATTGTGTTGTGTTATGTTGTCCTGGGTTGTGGCTATGGATTTAGTATTAGTATTAGTATAGTTTTGGGGGGAAGGTGAAGAATACTTGATGAGGACAATTCATGGAGAGAGGAGATATATCATATCATTTATATCTGTTTCTGTTTCTCTTTCTGTGGGGAACGAACTTGTTGTTGTCAACTTTGAGTAATGCTCTGTCGTGTCATCAATGCTTTTTCAAAGAGCATTCCAGATCAAGTGGAATTAAGTTTGCAATTACATGATTTGCATGTACATGTACAACACACGACCCGAATTCAACACGGAGTACGCACAATAACTGGGAGAAAGGAACAACAACAACAACAACATGAACACGGCTGTATTACAGGACACATCCATGTGTATATGTATTTAGTATTTAGTATTTACACTTTCCTAGTCGCTCGTTCGCTTCCTCGTCGACTTGTAAATATCTGTGTGTGTGTCTTTTTGTTAATTTGACGTGTGTTGTGTTGTGTTGCGTTGTGTGTAATCACTACAAGCTTTACTTTGGGATCGTAAAAGCTAACAAGTTGGCCTATAGGCTGTCTCCTTGTCTCCGTCTCCCATGTGCCTGTGCCTGTGTAAATTATCACCGGCGTCTGTCCAAAAAGTTGGATTGTTTGTGTGTGTGTGTGTGTGTGTGTACTTTTGGTGTTGTATTTGTTGGATGTTGAATGCTGAACAACGTGTGTTAGTTTCGTTTGTTCGTTCGTTAGTTTGCTCGTTCAATATGATTTCAGTTGGTGAATAATTGAGTGTGGAAAAGAGGAGAGTATATAGAGTCTTGACTGCATTACACAAAGGAATCGGAATGGAAGGGAAGAGACGAGGACGAGTCAGTTTCTATATTGTAATTTGTAATTTCCTCGTTGGCTTGTGGGAATGGTAAACGCGGAGCAAACAGGAGCAGGAGTCAGGAGTAGTCTTTTTGTAATTGTAGATGAATGACATGAGACAGAAAAGGGACACTTTATACTCATATAAAGACACATTTGCTCCGAATCATCCGAATAGTCAAAAACTTTGCTTAGTTAGTTGGGACTGAGGACAGATATTAATATTTTATCCGTACGTGGGAGAAAGAGAGACTATGGATTTACACTCTTCTTTTCAATTTTCTATGTGAAAACACATTTGACTTTGACTTTGACTCACTTCAAAAAAAAAAATAACGAAAACCCGACAAGTCAACGGTACGACTCGTCAAAATCATGGAGAATGGAGAACGTTGATGTTGGTTGGTATAAGGATTGAGGATGTGTTGCAACTATTTCAGAAGCTTCTGTGCGACGACTACGGATGATGTTGATGATGATGGCGATGGTGGGGATGAGGATTGAGGATGGTTTTGAAGTTGTTGGTGATGTAAGTGAGGGAATCGTAGTTGTATTTGTCGTTTGTATTTGATAAGAGAGCATCCGCTTCTCATCCGTCCGTCCGTCCGTCCGTTCGTTCGTTCGTTCGTTCCTCTTGTTACTTGTTCGAGTAATTATGCCTTCTCACATCGTATCATAAGTTTCTTCCATGTAATGTAATGTAATGTATATATATGCTCACTCCTCTTGCGAGCTTTAATATCTCTCTGGCTGTCCTTGCAATTGAATTGAATATATACTCGACGACACTCGACTCTCTTTACATCAATGATGAATTAGCATCACGCTCCCTCGCCATTCCCATTCATTTATAATTCCCCTTATTTTACCACAAACTCATGGTTTCTCTCTCACTTTGACTCTTCTTCTTCTTCTTCTCTTCTTCTCCTCTTCTTCTCGTTCTCGTCGTCTCGTCGTCTCTCATTCGCTCCGTCTGTCTCACACTTGCAATCTTCCAACAACTTGCAACTTGATTTGCAGGATGGGAATAATGAATATCTCTCTTGAAAGAGGAGGAAAGTTCAAGTATTCAAGTATTCAAGAATTCAGACTCTTTTGTCAAGGAAAATCCACCCCTGTAACCAAACCAAACCAACAAGCAACATTTCATTTAAGACAATTACAGTGATGAATATTTTCTCTACGAAATCAGCCAAAAAGCGAGATATACAACTGCAAAATTAAATGAGACTCTCTTCTCAATTCTCCATCTCCATCTGTATGCACACACACACACACACATACACAAATAGACAATGCCCACTATACTCAAAGAGAGACACTCGTATAGTTTAACTTTTACACTTTCCGCTCAGTTTCCCCACAAATGTATAAATATAATCAAGTACACAAATCCACATGTACAAACTCACACATTGTGACGAAAATTACTTATTTAGCCAAACATGGGCTAATACACCCAGACGACAAGCAAGAGAGAAAGAGAGAGAGAGAGAGAATGAGAAAAAGGAGACACTCAAATAGACCGGGGCTAGTAAACAGAACATTAATCGTAAGTACAACATTGCTCTCTAATGTACTCCATATTACATTAAGCAAATAAGCCGTGAAGCTACATTATGGTTCCGTCCGTACCCTTTTCCAACTATAGTTTTTGTTCCCCTTTCTCTCTCTCTCTCTCTCTCTCTATTCCGAGTACCCATGGTAATCTTGGATCCATCCTTAGCAAACCCTCCCATCTCATCTCATGTCATGCAATCCCACTGCCAAGACTCACACGACGAAGTCACCTTCCAGCAGTAGTAAATGAACCAGTCACCGTCTCAAACACACACACAAGAGCAATTTACTAATTCAAGCTTAATATCTCTAACGATAAGAGCACGCTCATCCTTTAAAAAAAGCTTCTTTTTTTTAATTTTCCTTGGAAGGAAAAGGGGAATTTTTTAGGCCTTTTTTTGAGCTTGGTAGTTGATTCTGTGACTAGATAAAAATCTTGGATAAAAGTCTTTGTTCTTCGTCTGTGAGCTCACCAAATATCTTGATTGCAAATCAAAGTGAAACTGAATTTGAAATTAAAATTATATCTGTAGTGAAGCGTTGAAACAAAAATTTCAAATATGTATGTAGTACTACAATGCCAATTGTCGATTGTCCAGATAGGGAAAAAAACATTACGTTTTTTTAGTCATCTACAAAACTTTTAACATTTTAAGGAGGAGAGCGAGAGAAATAGAGAGAGAGAAAGAGGGGTATAAACTTGAGAATTGTGCTCGTCTCAATTTGATGCTTTTTGTATTTAAAGTTGTCGCTATATAACGCGAGTAAAAGTGTGAAGAGAATTGTGAGGAGGTGGAAAAAGAAATGGAGGAGGAACTCTCTCTCTCTCCATCTCGAAAGGAAATGTTAAGTAATCCTTGTATGCATTTTCATATCACGATCGACCGACAGACAGCCGGCCTAAAAGAATCATAAAATGATGACAAAAAACGTTCTCTCTCTCTGTCTATGCTTATGATTATGCTTCTGCCCAGTGTTCGTTGGTTTACGTACATGTTCAGTTTAGTACTTTCTGAGAGTCTTAACTGACGGACGAGTGAGCGAGTGGAGATAGTTAAAGCTGGGCAGGTAGCTCATGTTCATGTTATTCTACATGAGAACACGACGAATCTATACAAATACATAGTAGAATTCCGAATGTATGGCTTACGGCTTAAAGAATTATGGATATTCGTACTCTCTGCCTATCTCTCGCTCTCTCTCTCTCACTCTGTGTAACGCTTAATGTGTGAGCATATGGGCGAAGGAAAAAAAGTTGTTGTCATTCTAACGATAAGTTGCTTGGCGTACTAATAAAAAGGAGTTGAAGAGACCCATGAATATGCACACACACCCGTTGAGAGAGGAATGGCAATTACGGAAACATGTGCTTCAGTAAAATGAGACTGGAACATAAAAAAACCCGGGCCCAAGATGAACAACAACAACCAAAAGACGAGGATGACGATGACGGTGAAGAGGAGAACAGAAACAGAAGCAGAAACAGAACAGTGGCCAATGCAATACGTAACTTGAGCACTCGCCAGACTTTTATCTGTTATACATTTTCTCTGTGTTTGGTGGATTCGCATTGATATCGGCAAAGGACAACGGCACAGGTTTTCAACACTCAATGGATGGAGGAAAAGAAGAAGCGGACTGACAGAGGCAATCTGGGAATTGGAATACCTATATTGCAGTTATTTCAATCAAAGCCGAACATACGGTGAACTTGAGAAACGGAACCCTTTGACAGTTAAGTTAAGTTAACTTATTTAATCAAAGGAGAAAAAACTAATTTCCAATTTCTCTTTGGAATATAACTCTGAGCTTTATGGTTACAATACTCAAATGACATTCAAGACAATTTAAGGTACATTAAATTAAATAAAGTTATGATTCATTTCAAGGATATTTCAATTCTCTGGTTTGTTTCAGAAGTGTTATCATTCTGTCCTTCTGTACAAACTACTTTCACTTACAATTTACAACCAGGCGATTTGGCGAAGCATCAGGAGAAATTGACTGAATATCTTTAGAGTTAAACTGACGATGAATGACTAAAGAAATGAGAATAGGCCCCATTGTAAAAAACAAAACAAAAAAAAATAATCTACAATCTACATCATAAATCAAGCTGCTACCAGAACTTTTTTCCAAAATAATTTGATATACATCAAGTGGCGTCATAAAGTATTTGAGATGACTCAACAAAACATCAAGGTCATTCCTCTCATCTCATCTCCAGTCTCCGCTAACTTGCCATAAATTGCAATAAATATTGTCTAATGAAAAAAAAATGTATTTATTGACTATGGAAGTCTGCTGCATTTGCATTTGTATTAATTATATCAACACATGCCTTTTATGTTCTATGCACCATAAAAATAAAAATAAGAAGGATCGTCTTCTTGGACTTGAACTCATCTGTTTAGATTTTAATAGCAAATTAAAATTTATGGAAATTTCAATTTGTACAATTATTGCATTTCTCAAAAAAAAAAAAATTAGAATGGTCATCTTGACAATAAAGAGAATGTTCATCTTGACAATAAAGAGTCGGAGAGGAAAATGAAATACACTGCAAGGAATTAAAAGATCTCCAATAGACACTCTATAGTTTATAACCTAGCTAATAACAATATAATTGCGCTATACACATGAAACATAAAACCTATCGTATCATACATGTGTGTACATATGAATGACAAGTAACGTCTATTTCCATGTGTGTGTGTGTGCTTCTCATCTCATTCTCATCCCCATTTGAATTCATTTGAAAGTGATTCTACCCGCATCTATCTGTAGGTACATACAAACGGTCCATAACTCCACATCCACATCCACAGTCCACACAAACACACACAGGCATCCAAAATAAAAAGGGAAGGGTTCTCTCTTCTTTACAACTCATTTCAATGAAACGTACGGGTTGTAAACACATTTACATTTATGTTTTTTATTATTATTTTTTATTGCTTGTGAGCTTTTATCTTGCATATTCTGATTGTAAAACTCAATTTTTTTATGCAGATCCTGCCTCGACTCTCTCCCTCTCTCTTTCTCTTTCTCTCTCTCTCCCTCTTCGTTTCTCTGGTTGTTGAATCAATATATGGTGGTCATTTAACCTTGGTCCCAAATCAAAGTGTAAAACATTCAAAATATCCTGTGTGTACATACATATCTTATACAAGGAGATACGAGCTAAAAGCTTCTCATTATTCGCCATACATATCTGTATTCTGTATGTACAGAACAGAGAACAGAGAACAGAGTTGAGTCAGTGAGCATTTTAGGCATTTACCCTGTTTCTGTATGTGCGTTAAACAGTTTGGACTTTGACTTACAACTTTAAATTTCCGAGCTCACAGTGAGTCAACAATATGAAAAGTGTTCGTTCTCACACTTCCGTCCATTCTGATAGTCTCTCTCTCTCTCTGTCTCTCTCTTTCTCTCTCTCTGTTTGTTTCCCTCCACACATTTTTGTCTTGGTGTCCCAATGATGATGACAAGCTAAAATGAGCAGAGGTTATGAGATGAAGTCAAAGTCTCTATGTATGTATGTATAGTCTCTCTGTATTTTCTATTATCCCATAAAACTAAATTATACAGAGCAGCATGTACAACTCCACTTTTTTTTTGAGCATGATTATTATAATTTATAAATAAAACAGATGCTGCGTAGCAGAGTTTTTATCGTCATATTTTGTGGACTCACTTCCATGTCCAAAGTTTAGTATTTTTTTCTTCGTCGTCTTCTTCTTCTTCTCATTCGTCGGTCTCCGTTCATTGATTATCGTATATCAAGGAACGTGGAACGCTATAGTTTGCGACTACCACTGAAACTATTAATGAACTGCAGGAAATATATATCCGAGGAGATGAAACTGGACAGAAACAAGAAACCACCCACCCACATTACATTACATTACATTACTTTAAAGTTTAAACTCTCAAACTTTTCCACGCGACTGCAGATAATACGTTTTGTTATTTTATTATGAAACCATTGAATGAAATATACGCGAGCCAAGAAAACTTTTAAATTAAATAAAACAAATTCTGCCCTCGCGTTTCCCACAGAATGAGAATGAGAATGAGAGAAGGGAATCCCATGAAAAACCATGGGATTTATTATGGGAGGTCAGGACTTGCTTCACCCGAGTGATGAGAGTGAGAATCAGAATCACCTCGAGGCCAAACATGCTGCAAAAACAATTTGCACTCCACAATTATACTCAACAAAATTATACTGCTACACACACTACACACGCAATCTCGCATTGTTCATTGGGATTGTCATGTGCGCGGGCGTCTGCCTGTGTCCGTACAGATAGTTTCACTTTATAATAATAATAATAATAATCCAAAACACATGATTCACAGCTCAAAGCTTGAAAGCGGTTGGAAGTGGAGCATGTTGTACATAAAAGTAGAAAGGACCGAGCTCATCTCGTCGTCATCTCGTTCAAAGCGAAGCGATATAGCTCCAAGCCACCCGAGTTGTAGTTGTTGTTTTGTCGAATATATATATTCATTGTGAGCATTCCAGTTTCCAGATTACAAGTTTTTTGGGGAGAAAAGTAGGGCATGGAAAAGTGCATAAAACAAATTGTTATGTGAACATGAAACCCTTCAGATTTCCAGACTGCACTTCACCACCAGTCAAACGTACACAAAATAAACCTTGCTCGTGAGTCCAAAACTCACCTAAATATTTATTTCCAAAGTTTCTCCTCTCTCACCTTGACAAATCTCTGCATCCACACACACACACATTTCCACGAGCACAAACATCCGACACATGTACAGAGTTTTTGAGAGCGAGAGCAAGAGCTTCTCTATACATATATAAATTATTACAACATGATTTCAAAATTCCGAGTTTTGAGTGTCGGACGCAACTCTCAACAACTTTCCCAGATTAAATTTCCCATAATGTGAATAGTAGAAAATAAACTAAAAAACTCACAAAACTCCCAATTCAGAAAATGGTCAACCCAAAAGGGGAGAAAGAACAAAGGAAACAAACTGGACTTTGTCTGTGAATGTAGAAAGGAAAGTCGAATGGAGACGACAGAAACTTTCTCAATTCATATAAAATATTATGAATTATGAAATTAAAATTGTGTTCCCATCCAATTTGAAAATCCCTATGAAAGTTCAAGTCTCTCTCTCTTTCTCTCTCTCGAAAATCCAGAGAAATTGTATCTTTAATATTAGAAATCCCCCAAAAAGCTTTAACTTTTTATCTTTTTAGTCTACTCTTGATCGTGTGGGGATGAAAATGAAATGACAAGAAGGCGAGATGAAAATATTTTTGATGAGACCATAAAGAATAACACTTAAAAATCCCTTCGGCTGCCGTCTACTCCCATATTTCTACATTTCTATACACACATTCAAATCTAAAACTATATTATTATGTACATGGAAACATTATTTCATATCATGTACATATTGTGGGTCTTTGGGAGAGGAAAGTTGATTATAAAATATGCATGATGAAAATTTTCCTAATCCTCAACTCGAGAAGAGAATAGGCAAAAGAAGAGGAAGAAGAAGAAGAAGAAAAAGAGGGGAGGAAGCTCTTAGTTTTAAACCTCCATCCAATTTGAGAATACTGATAATAATCCCAATTTTAATTAAGTGATCCTTTCATTGTCCTCCGTACATTCTGTATTCAGTTGTACTAATAAAAATGATAAGTATATAATACATTAATGAATATGTACTCGCGTCACCATGAAAAATTCCAGATACTCTCTCTCTTTCTTTCTACCTTCGTTTGTCTTCTAGATTAGAAAATCCCCTACATTCACATTCACATTTTCCATTTCACCATCTTATTCTAATTCTAATTTTCATTCTCTGTCGTCCTCTCCAACATTTTCAGACGGGAGAGACAGAAGAGCCCCGGATATTTAGATGGATACGATTAAAAGAAGAAGCGAGTCTTTAATTTTCATGAGAAAGTTCAAAAGAAGATGGGCGAAAGAGAGAGACAGAGACAGAGAGAGAGGAAGAGGAAGAGGACGAGCGAGAGAAATGTGAAATAGCTACCGGCTTACACTCTTCCCCCTAATCATTAATGACTTTGCCAATTTATTACAATTATGTTCCGGCCCTACAGAAAGAGAGAGAGAGAGAGAATCGTGTGGAATTTTTCTTATGCCCGCAAATGCTACACATTCTATACAGCTGTAATGATTTCCCATACTTGAAAAGTCCAGAGTTGAGAGTCTCAAGAATAAAAAGGAAAAATGTATAAAGAATGTAGACTTGTGGAGAGCTAATAGCAAAATGTAATAACCAAAATAAAATGTGTGTGCAAGGATTTTCATAAGTCATGCACACAAATATCGTATACAAATACAGAGAGAGAGGAAGAGAGAGAAAGAGCGAGAGAGAGACCAAGTGGAATAACAAGTATGAAGAGAAAATCAACATGATGTCTCACCACATCACTGATGCATAAATCTTAAATTTGATACCAGAATCAGAGAGAGAGAGAGAGAGAGAGAGAAGGCCAGGGAGATAGCTGCAGAGAAAAATGCATGTTTTGTAGGAAAACACATGATATTTTCTGAGAACTAGACAGTTATGTCATGCCAACCAGTCCTTTTACGGTCTCAACATACCTACATATTTACTTATTTGCATGTACTCTTCTCTTCTCCTCTTTCCTCTTCTCTCCACACAAATACACACACACACACATTTAATTTTATTTGAAGGGAAATGTGTGGTGATTGGCAAAGCTATAGACTGTACTGTCTGTATACAGTGTACAACAGTCAGTACGAGTCATTCATGCAGTCAACCAAGTCATGCTTCATAAATGCAGAGTGCAGAGAGCCCCAGCTCCAGCTCCACATTGATATTTCTATAGATAAAACCACTACACTTTTACACAAGGACTCTGCCAGGCCAATTGACATGACATGAGTACAGAATATATTTCTAGTGAAAATATTTATATTTTATAAATATATTGTATTATTTTGCATACATAGAATATAGAATTCTTCCAGTTTTGAGTTGGAGATGGAGATAGCCAGAAATGTGCACTAGTAAAATTAGATTCAACCACATGCATACGATACGATATGTATGTACGAGTAGGAGAGTGAGAGTGAGAGTGAGAATACACGGATGGAGGACAGACACAGACGCATATGGATGAGGAAGACAAGGAGAAACCTTATTTTACAGTTACGAAGAATGTACGTAGGTACGGCAAATAAATTATCCGAGTGTGGAAGAGATGACGGAGTGTGCAAGATAAAAATGAAGGACAGAAGCAAAAGAATATCTTGATGTTCATGTCTTCGTCTTCCAACTTCCAACTTCCACTTCATCCAAGCAACTGCAAGCGGAGAAACACAACCAAATCAGGACTGAGAAACTGAGAAGAAACTGAGAAGTGAGGAAAACTCTGGGAAAGAACAAGACCAAGACGACGACTTTGACTTGATACGTTATGAAATACAGAAATGTTCTATAGTGTGCGGGGAACAGTAGATATTTATTATGAAGCATCTCATCTCTCTCTCTCTCTTGGTATGTGTATAATGTAAAATAAATAAATTATAGATAAATTGCAAGGACAGGCATTGTCTACAGTCGAGAGAGATGGCGGCATGCATGGAGAATGGAGAAAAGGAAGGCACATATTGATATACATACAATATAAAACATACACGCCGTTGAATTTCATTTCATTTTCATCCCCACGATTCATGGCGATGCTTTTACTGACTATACGAGGAGCCCAAACCTTTCATTTCCCAGAATACAGAGGCGGAAGAAGAGGGAGAAGAGAGAAGAGATATCGCTATGAAGTATAGGCAGACTAGGCAGAGGCAGAGGCATATATCTGTAGATCGAGGAAAGCAGTAGCTAAAGCCAGAAGGTTTTACTGCAACTGACAGGATTCGCTCAAGCTAGATTTCAGATAGAATTTCCTATCGATTCATCAACTCAAGCAACAGAAGCGAAAGCAAGTCAAATTGAACCCTCTCTGCCTCTCTCCCTTTCTCATCACCAACAAATTTTCATCTCTCTCCTCTCTGTATTTTCCAATGTTATTGTCTCTCTCTCACTCTCTCGTTCTCCCTCTTGAAAATTTGCTATATCCTCCAGCTCAGAAATAAGTACGACTTGACGTAGTTTTTTTTTTGTTGGGAGTTGTAGATGTGGAAAAGTGCAAGTTGGTCGGTCCAACCAAGTATTTGATATGAAATGAACATACACACTTACACTCACACACTGGAGCGAAGTATAAAAAAGAGAAAAAAAGGAGGAAAAACCCGGGCGTCCTTCTCTTCTCCTTCCACTCCCTTTTTGCTCTTTCTCTTTATTTCTTTTAACCACACTTTTCCATCCATTGTTTCCATTGAGTGAATGTATTATGTACACGGGTGGAGTGTTCTCTCTCTTTCTCTCTCTCTCTCTCTGTGTACCTACAAAGTACTTTAGTTCCATCAATATCAATACCATAAAAAAGAATGCGGATTTTTTTTCTCCTTCATTTTTTTCCCTTCACACAATAGAAATACTTGCGTTTGGTTGGAGATTGTAGATTGTCCAAAGACTTTTCACGTCCACACTTTTGGGGTTGCTTTTCCCCTCTCTTTCTCTTTCTCTCTCTCTCTCTCTCTCTTTATAGAAACATGAACGACTTTTTTTATATGCACAATTCGATGAATTCGAATATCAAATACCGAAACTATTTATGTACATAAATCCTCACACAGTCAGAGGCATGAACAAAAGTGTGGAAAAAATAAACGATTGTCTGGGAGTGTCTTTACTCTCTTTACACATTACACAGTGCTGACATTTATTATAACATGAATCGCAACAATACCTGCTGATTCATTCAGTACGATTAGACGGGAATATGTCAAAAATTGTGAAAGGTCTCTCGCTCATAAATCATGCCAGAAAGCCTAATTGAACCTTTTTTCTCTTTCTCTCTCTCTCAGCTTTTCTCAAGTTGTCTACTCCACAGGCAAATGGGGATTCTGCAATGTTTCTCCCACAATTACATAATGTATTAATATCACATCACATTTCCCTTCCTGTCTCTCTCTCTCTTTCTCACTTTTTTTCTCTCTCTCTTTCTCATCAATACGATAGAAAAAGGGTAATAAGAGGAATTTAGAAATTTCCCTCATTCTTTTTCCACTAGATAAATCCTTTTTCATGCCGTCAATTTTAGCTAAATGTACTGTAATGAGTGTAATCCCAAATCCCATTCATTGGTTAAATCTCTCATGCTATATCAAAAGTAATACCATTTAATTATGTACCTAACTACATACGGATCTGTACATGCACATATAAATATACATAAACTGATAAACTACTATGGAATACTGTGGAAGCAGATTAAAATTGTCAACTAATTGACGACGATTTAATAAATTAAAATGGCTTCATGTTTTTCTCCCCTTTCTTTTTTCGGATTTGTATTTGAATTCCGAACAAATGACTAAAATGAAAATGACCCCTTTCGATCTGTATTTATTTCTATTGACTATATTTACTGCCACTGTTCAATTCATTTGTATGAGAATTGGAGAGCTTTGTAAATATAAATTAAATTCTTTGTGTCAAGTACCAGCAACTTGCAATTACACGGTGAAGGGAAACGAGAAAGATAGAAAGAGAGAGAGAGAGAGAGAAGCTTGAAATTTAAATTGTATTTTGTAATTCTGTAGGAGAGAATCCCTTTCAAATAAATGCTTGCACTTGAGTCAGTCTGCTCTCTATCTGTACTTCTACTGTCTGTCTGTAATGTAAAGTGTACAGAGTGGATTGTGTGTAGTGAATTGTAGTGCATGCAATGCAATGATCGGTTGGTTGGTTTGGTTTGGTTGGGAAATGTAGGTATTGTCGGTAGTGGAAAGTTGAAACTTGAGACTAAATGACGTCGGTGGAATTGAATCAAATAGTTATTAAGTAATAGTGGCTTTGCTGCTGACACTCGTCTGTCGCTTTTATTTAAAACTCTTCATTTATCCTCGTGGTCTGGTCACACACACACACACACACAACTCCTCACAACTCACAGGATTTCCTACATAGAAAAATCAATTAATTTTATCGAATTTTTCAAAGGGATTAGAGTGGAGGACAGAGAGAGAGAACAGTCGGACAGGAGAGGACATAATATGGGAAAACACCCTTGAAGGGAATATGAGCAGCTGCTACGCTTTCCGATTATGCTTATATGCTACTCCTTTTCCCTCTTCCTCTCTCTCTCTCTCTCCCGTGCTCAACTGGAGCTTTTAACTTTTGAACGAAACATGATGGTATAAAAGTACAGATATAAATATTATAAAGAGTGAGAGTGTGAGCGTTGAAATTATTATTGAAAGATAGCTGGCTCATTTCACAGCATCAGACCATTCTTATATCTTTTCCCTATTCTTTTCACACACTCGACAATACTCTACATTTTAATTTCTAAAAAAGCAAAAGGGTACTCACAAAAAAAGGAAGAGAATCCACACCAACACTTTTTGAACTTTCATTTTCATTTTCATTCAAGTCGCCCACGGCGAGCCATATAAATATAAATAATAAATAGATAAATTTCAATTTTCTTTATGATATGATCTCTGTGGCTCTGTAAAATTGGAATGAGGAATTGCAAATAGCCAATAAAAAATTGTAAAGTTTAATGACAAGGGATAAAGTTTAAAAGTTTTTTGTCCATGACTTAAGCGCTAAAACTGAAAACTGAGATGAAATCGAATACGTATTTTGAATCAACGAGTCATTCTGTTAGATTTTACAGTCGGATATGGCTAATGCTAATGAGATTCATAACAATCCTTCATGTCATTTACTAGCAATAAGACGAAAATAAATTAATTTTTGGGTAGAAAAATCTCAAACACAATGGAAACTTGGCTTGTGGATAGAGAATTGAGAATGGAATGGAAAGAACGAGAAGAAGAAAGAGAGTGAGAGTAGGATTAGCTGACTGTATCTTGTATACTCGCGTGTATTTGTAGCCAAGAGAGAGAGAGAGAGAGAGAGAAGAGAATAAGCGAAGGCTCGTCTACGCTGTGGGATTTATGAGCTAGTTCTCCTCAGCTATCATTTGAAGGGATCGGGAATGTTCTCCAAGTCATTGGTGTGGAAAAATGAGAGAGAAGGACAAAAAGGAGGACGGATTTGATTTACGGGTTGACTCGGTGGTCTACGACACATATTTGTGAACTGAACACACGTTAATATATATATATTCTATATATTCTATATACCAATGACACATCCATCCACAATCCCCATATACCGTAATACCGTGTGGATTTACACACGAGGAGAGACTCCCTTCAAATCTACATACTTCCAATCTATTATTACGTATGTATAATTCCATTTCAGTGTATTAGGTGTCCATAATCCGTTCTATTCCCTCTCCACACAGACCCAGACACAGACACACAGACAAGGATAATACAAAACCATGGTTCAGTACTGCTGTTCAGTGAAAGAATTGCAAGTTTCTGTAGAAAGTGGAAAGTGACGGATGCCTATGTGTTGTTTTCTCGACTCTTGAAGACTGGAGACTGTGAAAGTGTATGGAATCGGAAAAGAGCCACCAATGTGTATATGCAGATAGTGGAATTCACCAAAGGAAAATGTATCTGTAGGAAGGAAGAGAAAGAGAGTGAGAGTTCTGAGTAGGGATAGAAATAGAGAGAGAAAGAGAGAGAGAGAAGTTGGAAAGACTTTTTGCAAAGTCGGATGATCCGATTACTCTACGTTTCCCACTAGATTCGAGGCAAACAACAAAGAAATCCAATAAGCACAGATAGACAAGAGAAAGAGAGTAAGAGAGAGAGAGATAGAGACTTACTTTCTCTCTCTCTACCCAGTTCCACTTGGACTCATCGTCTGACAGATAGACTTTTCCTGAGAAAGAGAAGGGATGCAATATGCAACCAAAATCTAATACTCATGAGTTGGATAGACAGAAAGCATAGATTGAGACAAGACAAAAGAAAGGGAGAGAGAGAGAGAGAGAAAAAAAAACGTACGTTGGGAACGTCTAATAATTACTACGGGAAAGGTACATGGTAGAGAAAAGAGAAAAGAGAGTCACTCCCATCAGACAAACACAAACATAAAATTGGATGGTGGAATATAGGAATAGGAATCCCATACTCATCCTCATCCTCGGTCCCTGTCTATTATTTATATTGTAATAGCACAAGAAAATGTAATAGACAAGAGAACATTTCTTCATCGGTTGTGGCCGTGTCTTTTCTCCCTAATGGCCCAGCCTCAGTCCTCTCTCTCTCTCTTTCACACACA
>JAIUND010002279.1:0-23997 GCA_034699125.1 Gisinianus flammeolus
CATTTCAAATACATTGAGTGGGAGGAGCTACGAAGGAGAGAGAAAGGCTCAATTATTTTTAATCCGACAGTACATATCCACAAATTTAACTATACCATCACCATATTTGTGTGTGGGACATTATTATTTTTTAGCGTAAATGTTGGGTAATTCAGTCTGGCGTATTGTGTCGCCGTGTTTTTTGGATTTTGAGGCGGTAGGCGTGTGTAGAATATAAAATTAATAAAATTATACTGTACATAATAAAATACAAATCACATTCTTTATCAAAAATTAGTTGAGAGTGCATTTAGAATTTTGGTCTCCATTTCACGCTTACCTTGCATTTGCATTTGCATCTACAGACTACAGTATATAACTATGACAGTGCACTTGCATTGCTTTTCATGGTGCATTGCTTTATTTGTAATTGACAATATTCGACAACAAACCTTGTTCCAAGTTGCAACACAGATATAATATAATATTTGAAGTGTCTGTACATAAATGAAGTGTCAGTATACATTTGAGTACATACGTAATGTCAAACATCTCAGAATTAAGATGTACCTCCTGTAAAGTCTATAGCATTCACTTGACATTTGCTTACAACTTTCAATGTTTACACTACCCAAATTATATGTGTAGCTTCCCTCGCTCTAAACATTTAAGTTGAAAGTAAACTGAATAACATACCCATGGATTATACATCATTTTGATGAGACATCTTCTTTTATTTATAATTAAATGTTCAGTGTGTACAAACAAATTTTTAAAATCCCAACAGTTTTGAGATGGAGAGTTGTTGTTGAGGGGGAAAAGTTTAATTTGACTGAGATGAAAGAACAAACAACATTCAGTTGGGATTTACAATGAGTATATTTATGGAGGATGGACATTATCATTATGAAAAATCTGTAGACTGTCAACTTGAACATGCACAATATTTTTCCTGTTCATCCCCAAGTCGCGCCGTTCGCACAAAATAGTTTTTTCCCCAACACATTCATCAAAGTATTTATGAATAATGATAGTTTATTTTGCGGTCTGTAGAGACACTAGACACAGGGGTTTCACACCTTACCATTTAAAAAAATCAGAATGGAAATCAGCAATGATGAATTGATGAATTTTGTCTGCTTCACACACACACACACATGTCTTTCTTTCACCTTATCCCTACCATCAGAACATCGAACATCTTTGTACATGTACATCGTCGTCATCGTCATCGTCCTCGTCAAACTTGGATACGCACTTGTGACTACTTTAATTTCACTGTCTCTTCAATATTTCATTATTAATCGTTAAAAGGCGTGAGTAGAGATTGGAAATTGAACGTACTAAAAATACACACAAGGGATTGGAGTTGAAAGAGAGGAATCTCCCCCCCCCCCACAAATCAACTCATGTCATTTTTAATCCCTGTATACACTATCAAAATATTTACCTATGCATGATTTGATGATTGAAATACTTTGAAACCATAATTTGATATAATACAAAAAAAAACAAACTGACTAATCTCATTATATAGTAGAGTGCTTAACATTAGATATCATGCACAATTGAGACTTTTTCTTGACTACTTAAATGTATTCAGAGAATGGATTCATCCCTTTGATATAAAACTGTGCCCTTGTAGTGCTACATAAATAATTAGTAATTGTAAAAACATTAAACTTGGCTTACTAACATTAAGCTACTTTACTAACTCGTTAAGGTGGAATGTTTATAACATCTGTCATCCTTCTAAATAAACCAATTTTGCAATGATTACAAAAAAAAAGTCACTTGGTTTTTAAACAAACCATTTTGATTTACTTTCAAGTTGCTTCCATCATGTACATTTTATGCATGTGTGCATTTATGGACTGCAAAACCGGGCTAATGTATTGTTTCACCTTGTGTTTTGGCGCTTTTAACTTTTATATAAACCGTTTCACTTTTTTTAAAGGGAAACCTCTCATCTTTCATGGGAATATAAAAGTCCGTATATATACACTTGCATCCAGCCATACACAGATAGTTATAATTTCGAAGTATATAGCATGAATGCATGAGTTAAGATTTAATAATAATTGTTAATTTAAGTTTTCCTTGCATGCAGATAGCCCAATAAACTAATGATGTGATTGAAAATTCTCCTACATCGAGTGTGATTTGACCTACCAATTAATTGGAAATACGATGCCATGTGTAAAAAAGTATATACCAAAAGGCTAACGATAAAATGGCAAACTTACATTGCCTCCAAAAAAAAACCACTGAAAAATAGATGGGTGTTACTGTCAAATAAGTTTGGAGAAAACATTTAAGTAATGCAGAATATATGAAAGATTTATTTTGTCAAATGTAGTTTACAGGGCTGGAAACTGGAAGGTGAATTTTTATAGATATATATATTTGAAAACACAGATAAAATGGACATCATAGACACTCCAATCGCGTTGCTTGCGGTAGAAGGTATTCCTGGGCATCTTTTATTTAACCGAACAGGCTCCCCAATGTCACCCATTTGACACCGACTGCTGGTGCTTGAGCAGCTAAAAAACGATTTGGTCATTATATTGAAAGACATTAATAATTTTTGACTCGTTTAACTTTCTGCCGCTACCGATCTTACTACTGAAAAAACATTTTAATAATTGTAGATCATACCAGCGTTCCCAAAGATATCAGAAATTTGAGTATAGAGTGGCTTCAATGTCACACTTGCTGTTGAATTAGCCAAAGATCCGAATAAGGCAGAGACTCCAGATAAAACCGCTTTCGGGACAACCGCGGTCAAGAAAGGAGTGATTGCTTGACCGAGAGAAGCAATAAGAGGCTGGAATTGAACCTGCGTACCATTCATGGCAGCACCAAGGGCTTGTAGGCCGAGGGTAAAAAGATTTGTAAATGCAAGGGCTGGAGCCGCAGTTGTAGCTGCATCAGCAGCAGCAGTGGTAGCAGCTAATTTTTTTGACAAACAAAAATCATGTACTTCGTATACATATTGAAATTAAATTGAAATTCCTATGAGCTTGTCATGAATATGAGATTGTTTGGAATCAACTGTTTTTTGTTTGTTAATTTTGAAAGTTTGTCTCTTTCGGTGTCACATTTATATACGATATAACAGGGTAGCAAAAAATTACCAGTCGTAGAATCTCCAGCAGCAGTTGTGGCAACTACATTTCATAAAACAAAATTTACTCAGATAACAAATTTTCCAGTTCCTGAAACGCACCTAAGTTGTTTTAGTGTTTTTATTTGTATTTAGTTACCGGTAGTCTCTCCAGCAACAGTTGTTGCAGCGGTGGTGGCTTCAGTAGTTGCGGCTACATTTAGTAAAACAAATTTCAATCAAATTGCAAATTTTCCAGTTCCTGAAACGCAACTATAGTTTTAGTGTTTTTATTTGAATTACAGGTAGTCTCTCCAGCAACAGTTGTTGCAGCGGTGGTGGTGGCAGCAGTCGTTGCAGCTAAATTTCAGATTCAAATCAGATTACAAATTTTCCAGTTTCTGAAATGTATATATGTATATTTAGTTTAATTGTTTTTATTTTTGTATTACCGGTAGTCTCTCCAGCAGCAGCAGCTGTTGGTGTGGTGGTGGCAGCTAAAATTGACAAAATAAATAAATTTCAATTGGAATAAAAAAACACTTCGAAAATATTTTTCAGTAGGCGCAAAAAAAAAACTTGTTTAGTTTTTTCAGTAACTGACCAGTTGTTGCAGCGGTGGTGGCAGCAGTCGTTGCGGCTACATTTTTACGAAACAAATTCCAATGATAAAATCTCAATTTCTGAAAGATTTTTAAATTGTTCACAGTCATTTAATTTTGAATTGAATGCCTACCGGTTGTTGCGACAGTCGTTCTCAGAGTTGTGGGGGCTGCGGTTGTTGTTGTTGTTGCGGCTAATTTGTACAAAAATAAATGAGTCAAATTGAAAAAAATCTCAATTTCTGAAATATTTTTAAATTGATGCATCACATTAATTTAATTTTTCAGTGAATAGAATACTCACCGGTTGTTGTGGTGGTTGTCGTTGGCACAGTTGTAGTGGGACACCCGGTCGTCATTCGTTGATACACACTGCACATAACCACATCTCGTTTTTCTCGATGGGACACCTGCTTTACAAATGATAACACTGTTAAATTTGAACTATAATGCCGTGAAAAGAATCAAAAATACAACCGAATAAGAAATACAATGAACAAAACAAATACAAAAATATTTGAAGCATGTAAGAAAATATTATGTCAAAAATAAAACTCACGTCTGTTGGTGTAGCCAAAGCTGATGCTACCAAGAGCAGGCAAACGAAATATGTTGATGTCATTTTTAACGGTGAAACTAATTCTTCAGCTAAAACCTGGTGAAAAGTACTAGCAGATAGAAAAGTAGAGAGAAGTGTGATAGTTTCTCTGGAGTTGGTCTAGCCATTTATACTAAAAAAAATATCTCCAAATATTATGTCAATTTGTGTCTATCCCTCAGATTGTTCTGTAGACAAAGTAAAACATGCAGTAGGAATTTACATTGAACACGATACTTCATGTTATGCTGTTTTTATTTTAATTTTACATGTGTTAAATCTGTTGCTGCAATTGCTGGAAATAATAATAATAATATTATTATGAATTGTCATTGAAATGCTTTTGAATTTGACAGATTTTTGATGTATAAATTCAGTTGCATATTGTATACTCAATTGTGTAACACAGAAAGAAACCCAGACCTTCGACATTCTAATTAAAATAAAATTGTATAAATCAATTTCATTTTGGTTAAACGACTAATCTCTACAATGAATTGCGTCGATCTCATTTTTATTCTAATATTTTTTTACACCTGGTAACATATTGCTTTTAAATATTAAGTAAATGAATTAACCAGTCGTTTCCAGTTAGGATCCATGAAAAAAATTGCTATACGGGTTTTAAACGTACATGTTTACATTGTACAATGGACAATTGCCGTAGGTAGTTCAGTTTAGAAATTCTCAAACGCTTCACAACTACATATACAACATTATGCACGACGAACTTCCCGCTTGGTATGCTGGCAGCATAGGAATTGGGAAGTTCATCGTGAATAATACTGTACAGATAAAATTGAAAGTACTGATGATGCTTCTGTATGCCTTTCGCCATCTGAAGACACTTTCAAGAAATACTGCGTGGTAGACAAAGACAAATGCTTTGAAAGGGTGAAGAATATTTTTCAAAGATGCTCTCAATGCTCTTTTGTAAAATTTACTTTCTTTCTCAGGATTCTGTGGAATTCAGTGTCAGCATTTAATCAAAAGACTAAAAACCAACCATTTTCCAATTCATTTTTGTAAGTGTAGTGTCGTCATTACACATTAAAAATACATGTATGGTATTATTCATCAAATAACTTTGATGGGCAGTTGATACGGAGACAAATATGTATACATGAGCCTGTTCTTCGCATGATAATAATTTGAGTGTCAGACTAAAAAAAAGTACGACCACACACATTACATAATAAATAAGTGGCCTATTAAATATTATTAAAAAATAGATCATACAAATTTCAAATTTGATTACGCTCGGATTGTAACCGTTGCTGTCCAGCATACACACAAACATTGCACATACCATATGCATATGATACCATGTGTCTTTATTGTTGAGTAAAAAATACATGCGAGGAAAGGCAAGATTTTTTTCAAGTAGCTTTTAGCAAGAATCGAGAGACTCAAGTCTCAACTCTTAAGTACTTAAAGTGAAATTACAGAGTATATCATTTATTCACACTAAATTATGGTAGACGTCTCCAGTGACAAAAATATATATACTTACTTAAATTCGTGTGACGATCTTGTGATTGTGATGATCTTCAAATGACGTTGAGTATATACGTAAGCAGAGATTGCGAACGGATGGAGATTCATATTACGCGTGCAATGCTATAATTATAAATTATTATTCATGAATTGAATGTGTCACATATCAAATTTTGCTACTTTATCTGTGCGCATTAGGAGTATGAGCAATGTCGCCGTCGTCGCATTAATTGTTGTTCTCATCAAAGTTATGTACATTTTAATTTCTAAAGACAGGCCTACGGAAGGCCGCCTTCCAAGTATTCATATAATATCTACCAAATTAACTAAAATAAATTACAATAAACGTTTTCCTCCGAGTCTTCCACATTTCACCTTCAACTTCAACTTCATTTCATTGTTCATTAGTTATTTCTGTACATAGTCAGGAGTCCAAGTCTGTCGAATTAATCAAAACACATGAAACAATGATGATGGGTCAAGTTGACGGACAAAAATCAAACTTTGTCACTTTGTCTCATATTAAAAGACATTATAGACTCCACAGACACTACAATTATACGCCGTCATATTATCGTGAGTCAGCGATATACATCCGGGGAATTTTCTTTCATTAAAAATCATAATTTACAAACTATAGTAAGTACACGTGAAGAAATATCATCGACTTTTAGGGAGCGAATCTCTCCGAATCGTACTACCCTGTCTGTCTGTCTGTCCGTCTGTTTGTCCTATTCACGATTACAAGCGAACGGGTTGACCGATTTACATGCAGTCTAAAAATGTCTGAAACGAATTTTTAGCATAAAAATGTGGAGCAAGCAGAAAATGTGGATATTTTATTCGAAAAATTCGATTCGGTTCGAGTTCGTTTTGCTTTCCGAACAGACTGACAAACGTGCGGGTGTTTTTATGTACTTCAGAATGTTTTTGGTTTAACCTTCGCTCCCTTTTTATGTACTGTGTACAAATGTTTATTGAAAGAATGTTGCCATTTGAGAGGCTTCAAGAACTCTATCACGGAGTCTCTGTGAGTCCACAGTTTATCCTTTATATACAGCTGGATCCCATATCATCAGTGATTAAAATAGGAAAAGTGAACTTAAAAGTCATTACAAATCGAATAATCTAATTAATTACCCACCACGAACTCCATTCCAATAATCTTAATTACAATTCCTGCTCGTACACAGGATCATTTACAAATTCCTATGTAATATGCAGATGTATAACAATAAACTATATAAAATACATATTGGGAAGGAATTTGGAAAATATGTTCCAGACAATGTCACGTTGTTGTGATTATTTGTCAAAGTGTTTGGAACAAGTGTAAAAGGATTGGAAATTGCCAATCTATTGTATACACCTCCCCTACAACATACAACTACGGGATACAAGTGCGAAATAAATTTCGCAATGACTGAAAGTCAGAGTAACCTTCATGCAAGAATAGTCATCACAAAAATAAATAAGTCCGCAAATTGTCTCATTCATTTTTTATGAATTTTCTTCAAGAGCTCTGATACACAGAAAGTCAACTCATTGTATCGCCATTTGAAAAATCTGTCTCTATCTCATTTATATAATAACAATACACATGAAATTATAATCATCCCCTGATTCTCATTCATTCTGGAATCCTCTCACCCGATTTAAAAGACTAAGGAGTTGACACTAAACGTATATTTTATGGTATTCACACCGTGTGCGGAGCTCAATGAGAATGAGAAGAGAGGAAAACTCGCAAGTAAAAAAATCCCTTCGTCATTTCCTCCCGATTAAAAAGTAGAAGCGAAACGAATTCTCACCTTCATGTAAAGGAAATTCCAGTAAAAATAATTGTATTCCAAAAGTCGACTCCGAAGCTCAATCACACGAGAATATGTAAGCATATAATATAGTGATTCTGATTTCTGAATAAATGGAGCCTTATGATCATCTGACATTCAATAAATGACCAATTAGATATGGAGCTATTTGTTACTTCTTATCCATTCAGGTGTTACTAATTTCCCATTTTCCAATCTTTTTTTCCTTTATAACAGCCTATATAGCTATTCTCATATTCTGTCTATCTCTTTCTCGCTATCTCGTTGTCGACTATCTTCACGAATTCCTGGGGAAAAAATACAAAGGACTTTTAACGATGCCGATGACGAAGAAAAAGATCTGTTCCGAAATGAAGCTGATAGACAAGTTCTGGCAGTTCAATGTTGTTCAACTATATAGAAGAAAGAATAATGATGGGTACAATTTAAGACAAAATTAATTTTAATTGTGCTTTAACATAACAACAATTGCTGGTATTAGTGCTAATGACATATCTTTGTCCTCGTTATTGGCAATTATGCGCATTTTTTATCGGTTGTGATAAATATTAGTATATGAAAGTGTATGACTCAACTTGTCAATAACTACAGACTACAGATAGAATATAGGTAAAACACTTCAAGGGAATTTGCTAAAAACGATGCTCAGTCGGTTCGCTTCAAAATTCAAGTTCAAAAATTCATGAATTATTTATAGACTCTTAATAAGCAATTTCAAATTAATATCGTTTATTACTTTACTCCATTCGTAATACATGTTTCGGTGAGGCAAGAACACGAACAAGAAGAGCAATAAAATTTGAACCAAATAGGTAGCAAATGCCCATCAAATCCGCTACATTTAGTGTATTGGCATAGGTTATACGTGTAGATTCTATAATTTAATTGTTCAGACGCTTATGCCGTAAACTTAATCATTATTAGACACAGTCAACTCCATGTTGGCCTTCATGACTTTATTTCATTCTTGCAACATTTGCCGTACGACATACTGAAAATAATAGAAATGTCCGTGTAGAACCATCCAATTTAGAATAGAATCGTATAGATATCTATTTATACTTACAAATATGTACACGAGATGATTTTAGAATGATTTTCCTGCAGACTAGACGATAGACTTGTTCAGTCTTTTAAGTAAAATTGTATGTAAAATTCAACAATACGGATTAACGATGTACGTAAATCAATTTCTGGAATTTTGGTTGTAGAAATTAAGGTTTTCCCCCTTGTCCATCAGGCTATGCTGCGTCTGCACGGAAAAACCTAGGAAAATTCTCATTTTCCGTCATGACTCTTCAATTCTTCACCTATATCGGAATCTGTAATTTTCTCTCTACTATATAATATATATATATATATGTATACTCCAATATTTTACAAGCCTCCAAGAAGAAAAGGTGTTTGGGTAATATGCATATCACAAATGCTAAGAGGGAAAAAGCTCCACAATTGTTTCTAGCCATAGCCATAGCATAATATACGAAACTTGTTTACTTTAATTTTATCCCAGTTTAAAAGCCTTTCCTCATATAGACTCATAGGTGACAACCACTGACAACTGACAACTTTATACATTGACAAGGATCAGTGTCAGATGTTTAATCCAGAATTACATTATACACTAATTAGCAATGGATAGATAATTAGTAGTAGGAAATGAGAGCCAAGGATAGATAAAAAAATCCATGTACAGATAATTAATAATTAGGACTTGACTCTGAAGTCATGACAAAGTTTATAATCATGTCTTTTGCATATTTACATTTAAGGTATAGAGATTTGACGAGCTTCGGAGTAAAGTTTATACCTTACTTGACATTATACAGACTGCAGACCAGTGAAAAGGGATATTTAAATAAGAGGAGTTATTTAGTTTTACTATATATAATAATATATATAAAATATTGCATAGTGTGTGATCTGCGGTACTTTAACTGGTCTACTTCTATTAGATTAGTCTTCGTATTTTATGCATAATACGATAGAAACGTGGTGAATATGAATATATACTTACAAAGTTTTAGTTTTAAGGTACATATAGGTCTTTTTGTCTAGTGAACCTCCAAACTTGTGCGTATTGGGATAGCTTTGGTATATACATAATACATACCTATTATTATGTAAATAGTTGATACAGAATAGAGTATGGATGATGGAGAGGAACCAAGAACCAACTTAAAGTATAGCAGTGAGCTAAGAACACAGTTTTTTTCTGTCATTGTAGCTTGTACCATTGAATCAAGTGGACGACTGTCGGCGTTTGTACTATACCCCATCGGACTGTCCTATACTACATTTTATATATACCCCCCTCAAGCTCCACACTAAATTATATAAAATAACTAAAAATAACAAAACACAGAAACCAAGAGTTAAAGAAAAGAACTGAAATACACTACCAAGGAATCTGTAAAGCAGGACAAGGTAATCGCAATCATAAAGAGTTTCTCTCATACCTACTCGTAAATTATAAAAATAAATAAGAAAAACTTGAATTGTTACGACTACCACGTATTTTACACGACAGAAGCAGAAGCAGAATCAGAGTTTGAGACTATCAAAAATTAAAAGTGCAGTGGCGTACAGAGATTCAGAGAGTGACGACGAGAATTGTATGCAATTGAAATTAAAATACCGTCTTTGACCGTATGTATACAAAATGAAAAAATTGTAATTAGCCAGCCGAAGGTGCAGTGCGGATGCACAGGAGCACAGTCTGTATATTAAAAAAATTATTGTGTAAAAATTACAGACACTTTTTTATATATTGAGAAAGCTATTTTTGTATCGTAATTTTATACTAGTAGTGGGTTTGTGTCTGCTAGGTTTTTTTTATGCGTGTGTGTCGTGAACATTTAAAAAATTGCAAGCAGTGACAATAGCTCGTAAGTACTAAATGGTATATATATATTATATATATATATATATATATGCAAGGCTTTTGAATAGGGACGTTGAACAATTATTGTCTAATCTTGCCTCGTCGGAGTCTATGACACACACTCGATCTTATTTTAGCAATATATTTATATGTAGTTAATTCACTTGATCTTTTTGATAGGACTATAATTTTATTTGCCCTTGTTAATTCTTTGGACTTGAGACGTGGAATTATTACAAAATTAAAGTGTAGAGAAATAAGTAAAACAAATGTATATGGAGTTAATCGGATTAGTGTAAAATTTGAAATGCTTTTTATCTCTCTGTACAATTATTCAATTATAGAGCTGGAGCGGGGGCAGGGAAAGTAAAAATACAATACAATACCTGAGGAGCCGAGGGAAAGAAATATACATACTTAGGTACATGCATCAAGAGTTTGCGTCAGATAAATATACACAAGTTTTCAGTGCTTCCTGAAATTCTAGGAGAATTGCTCATTGGAAAACCATTCATTTGCGTGAGAACATCATTCCAAGAATTTTGAAGATCCTCAATTAAGGATGTAAAAATAACTTACTTTAAATACCTAAATGTATAGGTATGAATAACAATTCTTATGAATTGACAAGTTACTCGGAGTTTCAATAATTCGACTCTCCTTCACTTCAAAAGCTTAACATTTTCCAAGGTATTTTGTGCTTGTGAAAATAGGAAAACTCGTTTTTAAAGGCAGAGAAGTAAGTGAAGTGATTGTGAGTATATACAATATTATATTATCAGGAGAAGAAGCGCGTTGGAAGTTGGATGCCTTCACATTGGATAAGTTGAGTTTTCCCTACATGTGTTCCATGTTAAACATCAACATTGCATTGAGTACCCCCCAGTCAAAGAAAACAAAGTTCTATATGCTCACACTTACAGATACAGTGATGACTGTGAATTAATTCTTCTGGAAATACACAATATTTATTAGATATATATCAATGTGTTGTGTTGTGTTGTGTGTTGCGTGTGTGTGAGTGAGTGAGTGAGTGAGTGAGTGTTTGTGGCACCTTGAACAAAAATTTATTTCAATTCATTGTTAGTCAAACTGTTATAGAGTAGAAGACCTGTGACTTTTCCCAACTAATCCCATGAACTCACAACTACAATTGCCAATTGCCTATGTTTAAGTTGTGACAAAAACGTATTTGATGACTCTCATCAATTTAAAATATAAATTCAAAATTAAATTACAAACTACTGTCCGTTGGTAGTTGTGAAGTTTAAACCACTTTGTCGTCAGATATTGTGCATATGTATCTGTGATATCAATCCAATATATCGTTTAATTTATACTCTATATATTACTCGCCCCTGTCTGTCTGTTCCTTGTCTGTAAATATAGAAAAATAACAACAATAATAGAATACCCATACAAAGCTCATCATCAACAACAAAAAATAATCAACGAAAACCCGCCACAATCCATTTGATAAAATGGCTTTCAGAAGAATCAACTTTATTTTCCTTCTAACGGCGAATAGTGTACTCGTAACCATTCTTTTATTTTATCCTGGAAGTGCCAAAAGACTTGGTAGTGGTGAGTCAATTTTTTTTTTTTAATTATTCTTTTTAATCCTCGTTTTGTGCCTGGACATAAAATAAAATGTCTCCACACGAGCCTTGAATTTAAATGATTTTTTATTTTATTTCATGTATAAATCCAAGTGTCCAAGTGTCCATCCAAATGTTTGAAATGCTTATCTTATGTTTATCCATGTATATATTATACTGATTCAAATATAATTAGGTCATTCGGAGTACATAGCTTTAATATTTGCATTTTATAGTATAGTAAATTTAATAGTAAATACATACGTAGTATAGTATACAGTGAATACGGAACTATTAAATATCAGGAAATTAGCCAAAATGACATAATACATAATATACTGCACAGGTGAGAATTAAATAAGGATTGTAAAAATAGCAATAACGCCTTTCAAGCTTCTTTTATCATTTACACAAATTGAGTTTATGAGGGCGCAAGAGAACATGTCTTTACATTATGTAATTGAAATATTAGGATTGAATCTTTTCCTTTTTTTTGTGCTGATTTTTCATTCACTGCATGAAATGGGCTTACATTTTCATTTCCTTTCAACCGCACAAAATCAATTTGAACGCTCGAGTTTTATTTCCTATGTATTCCCTCACTGAAACTGTTTTATCTGTGCTACCTGTCTGTTGTGTGTATCAGTATCAGTGTTCGACCGATCACGAATATATATATATATATTTTTTTTTTTGAATTTTCATCATTTGATTATAATCACAGTGTCAAAAACAACTCGAATCTTTTGAGACTTTCGTGTCTGTGTGGGATATTAACAAGTGCTTTCAAGAAAATTCTTTTTGTATTGTAGTCAAAATTACAGTTAGGCGATCCAAACTGTTAAAAATTAGTTAGTTTGTTTAGTTGTCAAAAAAAAAAAATTGCAGTGAGGGGGATTGAAAAAAAAATGAAATCTCCCTTTCGTCAAATCTAAATGACTGTTGTAACTACCACTATATTATCTAATGTCAAACGAAAACGAAAATGAAAATGACAAGGCTATTGAGTTTTTAGGTTAGAGCAGATTGTTGCCTCAGTCTTTTTCATCTTTTGTCTTGTTCTTTGAGCTGCATAGAATGGAATCAGCAGCATACAGAATATCTGTACATACAGATACGACAAAGATTGCAGAGCATCGACTACCATTTTTCTACATAAACATCGACGTAGAAGAAAACTATAAGCCTTTCCCGCAAAAAATCTCTCTCTCTTTCTCTCTCTCTACTATAACAATAAGTTGACTTGGAGGCCTTCTTTTTTGCTCAGCTAAATATCTCGAGTCAATCCAACATTGCATTGAGCACATGGAATCCGCGTCGTATAACTTAATCAAATAATAATGAATGAATGAATGGATGGTGGATGGAATGGAATGGATGAATGAAATTCGAGACTTGCTCTGTGTACATTACATTTACTTATGATGACTTCATAGTGGTATAATATGACAACAGCCAACAAGCTTCAAGTGGTGCGTTTGTGTGTGTGTAATGCAATATACTCTGTGTAGAATCAAACTACATAGATAATCCTTAGTCAACTCTCAAACTGCAACTTAAAAAAACTGCATGTACCAACTAAACTAACCAACCATTGCTCCTTGTTTCTTACAAGTGCAATAATGTCACCACATGCCATTGCCTATACAATCCTTTATAATACTATAAACTGACTAGCTGCATGCATATCTTGAACATGCTTCAGATCTGATCTCAGTTGCTCATATTGCATTTTTATTAGCACTTTTAATTTTTTTTTTTGCTCCTGTGGCTCATATAGCATTGCAGTCATGTCTTATCTGTTTTTCTAATGAAATATTTTGATATGCACTCGCAATCAGCCTTTAAAACAGTTTATATACATGAACCTTTCACGGCATGATATATGAGAGCAAAGCAATGTATATGTATATGTATATTTTATATTATAGATAATGTAATGGCTCATTTCTAATCAAATTAATGTAGATTGTACAAATAATTTTTTTCTTTACAACCTCTTAATTTTCTAACGAACATACCTATTGCCTTTAAAATGCAAACTTTATGTGCATTACGTCTCGAACAGCTCAAAAAACGTTTGACCAAATGAAATGCATTTTCAGTTTTTTTTTTTCTTCATCTTGAAGTATGTACAATTAGAAATGATGAGGACTATTTGGTGTACTATTACAAAAAGTTGTGTAATTCTTTACAGGCCCTGCTTAGTAAGAGCTTATTAATAAGAAAATGCATATATATCAGTACGTACTATACTAGAATTTGGGATTTGATATACATGACATGCACGTGTGTTAGGCATATTAACGTTTGCACGTCTAGATGAGATAATGGCTCATTATTAATGAGAGGGATTGAAATGCCTCAAAATCAACAATAAAAAGGCTGAATACTGAAGGTTTTCGATTTTCAAAGTTCAAAGATGTTGTGCACAGCATATGATACTTGAGTGTATAGATATAAGGATTACGGGTCTCTCATAATAAAATAAGTAAACACAATTATTCATAATCATTTTTTTTATTGTTACAGTTAGCAGACATTTTTTTACATGCAATAGTATACTTCAAAATCTCAAGGTTTGTATACATCTCTGCTGCTGCAGAGAGACTCTGCACAATTCTTGTCAATCAACAATTGAAAGCTTTTGGGAAAATGCTTCAAAATACCCATTCACAACTTTTCATCTAATTCTTCATTGCCTTCATTGCTTGGATATTATCGACAAGGAAAATAAAACTAGCACCAAAAATCCTGTACATCTTTTCTTCTATATACTTTACTGAAAATCATACGATATGCAATTTAAGTACATGTATGGTACAAGAACTAAATTTCGGCTTATTTGAATAACATATATCGTATGTAGAAAAGATTAACCTCAACGAGAAGCTACAAAACTTAATTGCCTATTCATGCTATGGTACATTTATTTATCTGTAAGTGTACAATGAATTAGAATATTATGGAAGATTAAAGAAAATGAAGCGAAACTATCAAAAATCCCAAATATTCCGAGCACATGTTTTGCGCGCTTTGATTTTTTCTTTCAGTTTTGCTTTTGTGTGCATCAGATGAAATCAGATGACCACCACGCAAATATTAGTTTTGGCGATATCCTGGATTATCCAGAGCATGTACATACATATGCATGCATGAAAATTGACAAATTTTCTGAAATGTCAATTGAAATTAACGCTTGTTCATTTATTACACACGTATATATTCTATATATGAGGGTGATAACCGTGATGACATGTGTAGGCGTATAGGGATGATGAGAAAATTGAATAGCTCATTACATGCAGAACATGGAACGGTTGAATTATATAGTTCAAGTTTCAAGTCACGCATTCATGATTCCCAGGCAAGACAAATATTAAGATTGGAGATGTCACGGAAAATCATGAAATTAATAATGCAGTTTTAACTAGATCATAAGTGGTAAACGCAATTAACGATAGACTGAACATAAAGGAATTTACTAGTATGAGCATGAGCACAACATTTCCTTTTTTTCTAAATTTATCAATTAGGGTGATACATTGGATTTTAAGTTGAGAATAGCCTATTCTCAATAGTCACTGGCTGCCAGTGTCAAATCCGTACCGATAATAATTTAAGATTCAATTGTTTATATTACACATAGTTGAAATCTTTATGAAGAAAGTGCAAATGATGTATAGTGAATGAGTGATGATGGAGATAGTTTTTCTTTTGTCGTTTTTTAGAAAACGTGGACGCACATCCCTGCTTCCGAGAATGTTCGACAGATGTAACCAAAAGAATGACCTGCGGTTACAATTTCACAATGGACTACTATTGGATCTTATCCAAAGCTTGTTATGAATGTCCGAATATTACGAAAGATTGTTCGAGATACGATTGCATTGCTGCTGACGGGATTAAGAGAGCAATTGCAGTGGTCAACAGGTAATTTTAAGCTTTATTTGTTTGTCTATGCTCTATCCGTATACGCATACAGTTCCATAATTGCCATTTTCTGTATTTTTTCAGACTCATGCCAGGGCCTTCAATCAGGGTAAAAACTATTTAAATATATTGCTCCAATGTATTCTTTGTATACTTATTCCTGTACATAATACGTAATTAGTAGCTGCGGTATACAAAAGTGAAGGGCTCCATATGTACATATCTTATTCTCCCAGGCGGGTTCATTCATTCAGTATCGTCCATGGTCAAGGCTAAGGGCATGCTTACAAAACCAGTATCCCTGTAAATATAGTAAATGCACTAAAAATGAGCCTGCAAAGAGACGGAGTAATTTCACTGACTATCAATTCCTTGTTCCTTTGGCTTGAATATGAACAGGATTCTCCCCCCTCCCCCAAATCCCGTATAATTATCTCTATATTGAATTACATACTCGGTTGAAAAGTAGATATTCATGTCAGATATATATGTGTTATAATTGGTAATTAGCCTGAATATTGCATGAGCCCATCTCTGAATATCTATTTCGGTGATGTAACGCTGGCATTTCTAAACTTTGTAGTCTCAAATCACACGGAGTTCTCTTCTCGTCTTTATAGTGTGAAATTGTTTTGAAAGCATCATAAAAAAGAATTTAAAATATATTTGGGTATGCTGCAAACAAGTAACTGTCAATAGGCAACACGTATAGACATGTAAATGACTGAACTGAACACTATGTGTTTTGTTTGACTTTGACCTTCACGTCCTCAATTTGTCAGATATGTCAGTCAAAATATTAAAATAGCATTACATTATATAAGCATAAATAGTATATCCAGACGAAACTCGTATACAACTCCCCCAATCTCTCTTGTTGACAAGTCTCCGGACTTATTTTAGACACCCAATTCAAATATTCCTCATGTTAATTCCCCAATTTGGGGACTTTTCGTTTCCCCCCTCTAAGCATTCGTCTATTTTCTTTATCATTTTTTGCTATGTCAGGTACTGCGTAAATAGTAAATATAATACCCGTTTTTTCTCCGTATACGTTTTTTCTCCGCAACACACAAAAAATATGTTCAATTGAAACTGAACAGTTGTCAATGCGGAATTACTTCCCTTTTTACAATACATATTGGAATTTTTATACCATTCTATATAGAATAATCTTTTTTTTGAATAAAACAAATACAAATCTATGTAGGTAGTAACAGTCACAACACCTCACAACGAAAGCAAAGGAAACAATTACAAGAATTGAATCAGGCATGACGAAAAAATGTGCGTTACATAACCTTAGTGTGTATATTTGCTACACTTACATAAATCATTGAAAAGGTATTGACTACGTAGATTATTTATTGGAATTTGATTTGCCAGTATCATTGGTATAGTCACTATACTATGCTAAGAGTCTGTGTATTTTGTATTTTCATCAGAATTATGTAATTGAGTGTGAATGTATGACTAAATTTTGTGTTTTTTTGTTGTACCTGTCTCTGTGTGTGTGTGTGTGTGTGGATAAATAGGTTTGCCAAGGAGACACAGTGGTGGTCGATGTAAAAAATAATTTATTTGGAGAAGGAACTGCCATTCATTGGCATGGAATCCACATGAAGAAGACACCATGGATGGATGGAGTGCCGGGTGTAAATGGCTATATATTCTCAATTTCATATACCAATATATATATACGATAGTTTTAGTTTTACAATGCTGATTACCTCAATTTTGGTGTAACCATTTCAAGATCACAGATGAAAAAAGTTGAAGATTTCATATCCTGTTAATAAATATTGTAAACTTTATTCATTTATTTAGGTGACTCAGTGTCCGATTCCACCAAGCAGTACTTTTAGGTATGCTATGTACAAACATCCATTTGTTCTATTCTTATATGTAATATGTATGATATGATACAGATTGTAAATCGTAGTACGACACCCATGTGAGCCCATATAGTCTGTTGAAAATGAAACAAAATCATGTTTTTAACTATATAGTTCCCCCCATCGCTTTCTTAACAGTTGTTACAAGCGTTGTGAATTGTAACCTCTAGCCGTACGTCATTGTCAGCAACTCTGGCATTGACATTGATGAAAATCAAAATACCCTTTGCAATTTGTAGTAATATATATATTTATTGCGACGACTCGTGCAATCACTATTTTTATTATGCTCGCAGCACGTTTTCCTTAAATAAAATTCCACTGCGCAAAGCATTTTATTTGCTTTACATGCATAATAGCCTATAGATTGAATATAGGTGTATTGTAAATCCCAGTTTTGGAAACTGGAATGTCAATATTATAATAGAGTAGCTATGTAGCATGTTACATTTCATAATAATAATTAAGATTAGAAATAGATATATAGAAATAAATTCAATATTGCTCAGGGATGTATTAGCATAGAAAGATATTACATAAGAAAGTGTTTGGGAAAGTTTCGGTGAAAGTTTCCAAGGCGCATCGATTTTTACACCCTATAGTAAATTTACTTAAGTAATTGCAGAATCTGGATCATAATAAATCCAGTAAACTTTAACTTGTACATCCTGGAGATGAAAAAAGCATGGCCTTGGGAATCCTGATTAAAAAAATAATATATGAGTCATATAATATGTCACGATTGACGATTGACCGAGGTACATTGTTTAATTAGTAGTCGAAATTCTCAGAAATAACTCTCCTAGGTTGTTAATGCAATATTTAAAAAAAATATATTTTTTTTCGATAGATACTTCCTTATAGTTCCGTAAACAAATTTGAAAAACCAGTTTGATAGCCGATATAACCAGCAGGGATTCCTAAACTTGTACGAAAGAAAACTATAGGTACAATGTTTTGGGATTTTTTCAAAATAGGCTGAGGCCTTTTGTTTTTGTTGCTGTTTATTTGTAATTTGTGTATCATGGAAAAAGACAGGAGAGAACAAAGTGAATCTTTACTAATAATTCTTTGGCATTGATTACTACCAAGATTTTTTTTTAGTCAATGATTATTTTTTCAACTTATTTCCAATTGGGTAGTATACAACTTAATTATTTTGACTTCTATATAATATATATATAGGTATGAATTTGATACACCAATTGGTGGAAGCTACTTTTGGCACTCACATGCCGGATTTCAACGAGGGGATGGAGTTTTCGGTGGGCTAGTTGTACGGAAAGCTCCAGAATTGGAACCGTACGGTCCAAGAAATGGAAAACTGTATGACTTTGATTTACCTGAACATGAAATTTTGATTTGGGACTGGCTTGCTCAGCTCTCGCTCCCCGTTTTTCTCAATCATCATCATGCTGATGGGGATAACAAACCACGAGGTGTTCTCATCAATGGCAAGGGAATCCCACCTGGATTTTTTGATGACTTCCAACCAAATCAAGTAAGGACAATCGTGATTATTATATTGCATTTCAAGTCGTGATGTAGGCATACACTGCACTGTTTAGGCAGTAATTTCATCCAATTAAGGTTACGAATGATGATGAAACTCCCAATTTGTACCTAATTCCGCAAGTAGTATACCTGTGCAAAATTTGCACTGCAAATAGTGACGTTTCTACTTACGCGTATATATATATTCCATTCCTCTGAACTTGAACAGGTTTTCAGAAATTTTCAAGCATCATATACAAATGCAAATAGATAGATGACATTTTCTTCATTTGAAAGTCGTGTGTACGTCAGATGTCTACTTGATTTCCATTGCGTTATTTCCATTACTATTACGTCATGATGAGTTCAAAAGTATGGATCCAAATGTACTAAATGTGTCCATGGTATATTTTCTAAGAAACGAAAAGCCAACCTCGTACCGTATTTATAATGTATAAGGTGAATTCATTACATTACTGTCACTCCAGTAAAATTTGTATATGTACATATATACGATAAAGTTTTCTGCAGCCTTTTCTTCAACTAAACTTTCCTAGTACTTATGATTTTGCTAAAGTTGTATACATTCACTAAATTTGACAATGGTTGAAAAATAGCCGAGAGGGAAACACGAAAATAATGACAAATGGTCTCCTCTACAGTCTACACAAACCAAAGTATTTGAAGATATTTTCACTCTCACTTTCTGTAAATTCTTCAAGAGTTTCTTACGTCAAAGTTTTCATTCGCTGTCGTCATAGCTTGGCATATATATATATATATACATATTCACGAGCTCATAATTCATGACATAAAAGAGAAATACTGTATATATATACAAAGTTGTAATTTTGTATGTGTAATTCTTACGCATGTAAATAGGTATATATTATCATTATTATTTATTTATGTCAGGCTTAGTCATGATGAGAATGACAAAATAAGTTTGTATAAAGTTTTTGTTCCCTCTTTGAATTTGACGTAGACTATACAGACAAGAGGTAAAGCTATGGTGCCGTTGCATGAAGTCAGGATCCGACAAGGCTGGTCTTATCGTATCCGAATGATATCTAATGGTGTTTTGAACTGCCCTTTGGAATTATCCATTGAGAATCATACGATGGAAATTATTTCATCTGATGGATTTGATGTCACTCCGGTCACGGTCCAATCTGTAGGTGTGTATATACCTTTAGTTTATAAAATCAAATCAAATTACATCTCCTGTAAGTGTATATATATGTAGATACTTTTGGAATTTCAAACTTACTGTTGACGTTGACTATAATTTCCTAATAATAGAGTATAACAAGATATTTCTTAGTGTTTAAAATTAAAAAAAAAAAATGTATTTGCAGTAATTTACGCTGGAGAGAGATTTGACTTTGTTTTGAGAGGATCTCAACCAGTGGGATCTTATTGGATAAAATTTCGTGGGTTGATGGACTGTGATGACAGGTTCACTAGTGCATTCCAAGTCGCTGTTCTAAATTATGATGGAGTTGAACCAGGAACTTTACCCGATCATTCTATCAAGAGTTGGAAAGAAGCTGCAGCACCCAAAGGATTGGTGAGTCAGTTTAATCAGTTTAATTAGTATACACATTTCCCTGTAAAATCTGTATTTCAGTATAGTACCTTACGTTTTTTTTTTTTGTTTACTTTTGCTATTTTGTATGTGAAGCAATTGAATCCCCTCAACGTTGCACCCGGGATTGATGGGAAATACATGACAACAGCTGAATTATCCAGTGTGATTGATGACGATCCGGAAATTATTGAAACGGACAAGCCAGATCATCAGTTTTATTTATCATATGACTTTAACCCGATTGACAATATTCGATTTCATGGTCCACATATCCCCATCCGAACTGTTCGAAAGGGTTTGAAATTGTACACACCACAGTTGAACTTCATCTCACACATCATGCCCATCAGCCCACCAATGATTCAACCAGAAACAATGTCATCCATCCCAATGTGTAATGAAAATTCCATGAAAGTCAACTGCTCAAAGGACTACTGTGAATGCACCCATTGGCTCAAAGTTAAACTGAATTCTATTGTGGAAATCGTTTTGGTTGATAGGTAAAAAATATATTGATTGTTTTATATGATCATATCGGGTGTTAGTGACACATCTATTGATGGTGTACATCATTTTATATAATCAATTAATTTTTTTCATCGTTTTCAGGGGTTACACTTTTGATGCGAATCACCCTTTTCATCTCCATGGGTAAGATTTTTACCAGCAAATTTCTATATATATATATTTATGTATGAGTATCATTGGTGTCATTTCCCTCAAACGATCCAGTTACATTTGAATATTTGAATGTTTTTCAAAATCTGTTTACATGTATAGGCATGCATTTCGGGTAGTGGGAATGGAACGGCTCAATAAATCAACAGAGCCATGGATAGTTCAACAAAGGGATATTCAGGTAAAAATATCAAAATACACACCAAAGGGACATGACACCACAATGTGAATAAGATGAATGTAAATTAAATTACTCAAGGGGAATTCGAGTATGGAAAATGACTGATGAATTGGAAACAGGAGGAGAGAGATGAATGAAATGAGGTGACAAGTATATAAGGAATATGAAATTTGAAACTGGCATAATTGATTGCAGAATTTGGTTCAACGTCGTAAAGCGAATGCACCTATTAAAGATACAGTGACTGTACCTGACGGGGGTTATACAATTATTAGATTCAGAGCTGACAATCCAGGCTTTTGGTAAGTTACATTATTTTTTTTCATAATAGATTTGGGATAATGCGAAGCTATCCGGTTGTATAACGTCTTCTCTTTTTCTGTTTTTTACCCAACCAAAAACCAAGCCAATCCAATTTTGCTTATCAAGTCAAGTACCTATGCACATGCACACGCTCACAAGTGACGTGGAGTAACTGAATGCATTATAATATAAATTTTGTGAACTTTTTAGGTTCTTCCACTGTCATATCACATTTCATGTTGAAGTGGGAATGGGACTCATAATACAGGTTCGTACGATATACAGATATATATATAGCCTTTGCTTTTTTTCTTCTTTCGTTTAGTGCCTATTGCGTATTTAATAGAATTTAATACATTCAACGTATTATGTTGCAGTATAAATAAATGTACACATAACAATATGTGTGTGAAATAATTTCAATTTAGGTCGGAGAGGCAAATGAAATGCGGAAGGCACCCAATCATTTTCCAAAATGTGGAAATTACATTCCTCCAGTTGGTGAACTTCCAATTCGTGTGATTGAAAGTCCAGCGGTAGAGTCCATAATTTCATTGACAAACAGCTCCACACCGGGTCAACCTCACTATAGTATCCTCACACCAGGAACGTCTACCACATTAGAACCAGGAGAGAATACTGTGGACATCGATGGATTGGGTAATACAACGAATCCCATCAAACCATTTAAACAGACATCAAGGCCCATTCGAGGAAACAAACAAAATGGGGGTGAAAAAATTAAATGGTCCTCCTCATTTCCAGTGGCAGTGGCTCTTAGTTCCCTTTTCATAAGTCTTCATCTTTGACCTTTTTGAGCGTCTGCTATGTAAAATGCTAGGAAAGCTTTACAAGTGATAAATACTACTACATATATTTAAATTCATGAATAGGTAATACATTCTATATGTAAGTAAGTACATAATATTCTATCGCCTTTTTTTATTTAGAGATACAAAGGGGTATTTCCTTAAATTAATTATGACAACGCGTGTATCAGCCTGATCCTTGGGTACATGATATCTACAATTTAGTCGACAAAATGACTACACAAATGTATAGCATAGTATATTATATCGTCTGTTAAGTTCACAAACGAACTATAAGGATTTTCCTTAATTTGCGGAAATGCTACGACTGCGTCCGTCTTTGTGGGTAAAATTCTGAATTAATTCAGGGTGATAGAAAAGGTCATGGCAGACAACAATGTCTCAGGACCCAAAGCTCCATCTTGAGCCGTTTGACCTTTGGAGCAGGTCAACGAAATTTAAGCAAAATAATTATAGTTCGTTTGTCAACTTAACAGACGATATATGTATTACATAGTAGGGCAGTACAACAAGAGTCGGATCATTTTTTTATTCTTTGCATTTACAAGAAAAAAAGTTACAAAATGTTTTACGCTTTTTGTTGCAGCAATCAAACTTAAAGTACCTTAGGAGGATAAAAATAATAAAATTATCTATATTACTAATAATACGGACGAGAAAAAAAAAACGAAACACAAAACTATAATACCTATAATAAGTATCGAAATAGAAAATTAATTAAATGACTTAGGTGTTGCATTTTCGTTTTTTACTACGTAACAGTATTTTTTATTAGTATAAGTAACAAAGGTATGGAAGGGCACAGACGAGGGATATTATATTATACCTATATATAACAGACTTGAGAAGTCTTTAGAAAATTGTCAGCCATCAGAGACGAATTAGCACTCCGACAATTCTATTGGTCGTTGGATCCCTCAAAATTCCAATTCTGGCTGAGAATTTTCTAAAGACTTTTCAACTCTGTTATATACAGATATATATATATGCCTA
>JAIUND010002280.1:0-23996 GCA_034699125.1 Gisinianus flammeolus
TTTTATGGAATGAAAAGCCAATTAGGACAAGTTTGAAACATTTTCATTCAATTTCCATTCTTTCCTTTTCATTCATTTAAATCGAAGTTAATCAAATTTATTTAGAGCTGTAAAAAAAGTTGATGCTGATTTTGATGAAGGAGAGAGGGAAAAAAGGGTTTTGAGATTGCTTTTGTCAGGATAATTTTTCTGACAAAAATTTTAGATTTGATGAAATCTGAGAATGGAGAAAGCATATATATATATAGGTATATCTATCGTATATATGTGTGTGTTTTTGGATCAAAATGGAAATCGAAATTGATTACTTGGTAAGTAGAAAGTTTGTTTCAAGTCAGAAGGGACTCTGTGCATGTGTGAATTTTATAACAAATGTGACATTTGAGTTGTGAGAGCTTGTTGACTGTTCACAAGACGTCAGAATGGTGAGATTGAAAGATGGAGATGGAACATTTTGGTTGCCGGCTGAATTGAATAGTTGAATCACCATCACCACATCTCGAACACTACACAACTCTATTCAATTCAATTCAATTGAAAATGAAACGGCGTGTGAAGAGTTGAACGAGAATTCAAATTCAAGTTTTCTCTCTCTCTCACACACACATAAAAAGGTATGAACAGCTCTCACACAGTTTCGTACTTTCAATTCCCAATCAACTCTCGTCGTCTCACTTTTCTTTTTCCAATCTCCCAAATGAGTGTCAGTGTGTGTGTAAAAAATGGTGGGGGGTTTTCCAACGGTGAGACGTTGAATTTCCAATCCAATCGGTTCGACGACACTTTTCTTCCTTTCACTATATAGTTTTTTTTTAACTTTGCCAGTTTAGTTTCGGTTTCCAAGTTTTCAAGATGAAGGAGTTGAAAAACAGAGTGGGGGAGAGTTTGCTATCATTTCAACACGAGACATGCATAGTCTGAGCAGCAATGGGGAATTAAGTAATAAGCTGACGCGGAAGCCCACTGCCCTTTATACACAGTACAGATGTATATAAATTATATATAAAGTTGGTCGTCGTTGGTATGAGTTGTGAGAGTTCGTTCGTTAGAGATTTTATCAGCACGCCTCTCTCTTCTGTAAATGTGTGTCCTTCCTTTTCCCTCTCACCTTTTGTACTTTGGAGAAAGCTGACTCTCAAGTAGTCGTCGAGAGAATGGAGTGGAGAATGAAACTGGAAAGTGTGCTGAAGTTGACGAATGAGCGGAACAACTTTAAAGTGAGGTAAAAACGTGGACGTGACGAGATCGAGATTGAGTGCTGACTGAGACGAAACTTATTTCCCTCCTCCAATAGTATTCTTTCGTTCTCGTCTTCTAGTGCTGGCTGGCTGGTTGGCCTATATCTCCATGCACATGTCCACCCTATATTTCTCTCTGTATAGACAAAATCTTCAACTTAAAACTTTGAGTGTGGAGACGATAAAGGAGGAAAAAGTACGTCGACGACGAGTCTCTCAAGTCTATAGAGAATATTTACTTTTTTGATATTTTATACATGTAGAATGTCCTCGTAGTTTTTTGTAGTCGCAGTCGTAGTCGTGTTGTTCAAGCTCAGAATGAAACGAGAGAGAGAGAGAGAGAGGGAGAGAATGAGTGTGACACTATGTACGGAAACAGATTTTCTCAATCGAATTCTTTGCTCGTCACACGATTACATGTGAAATTTCCACATTCGTAAGAAAGAGTACAGAGAGAGAGAGAGAGCGAGAGAGGATAAAAAGTGGTTGAGTTACAAAGGGAATAAATTTATACTCAGAGTCTCCAGACACTCGAGACCATGATCGTGAAGAAGAATTGGAGAGAGTTGGTGAGAATTGTATGTGGAGGAGAGGCGAGGAATTATTGGAATTGGAGCTCTGACACGGACATGTACGGATTGTACGGATTGTAATTTGAGAATCTTTTTTCACCGCCAGAGTCAGTTCCAGTGAAACTATCCCTGTCAAGACAAGTCAAATTTGATGTCGTCCTTGTTGTTGTTGTTTCACTGAGGTCATACATAGTTTTTCTTTATATTTATTTGCGAGCACTGGGAGAGAGTTGAGGAGCACATACAACACAACGACAAAAGAGGACGACGACGACGACGACGACTGCTGCTGCCAATAAATAAATTGATATGTAATATATATCCTTCGAAATCCTACAAGGCAATAAATCTATGAGAGTTCAGTTCGACTGAAATCAAATGGGGGTAGACAAAGAAGAAGTGAAAACTCATGGCCAAGCTTCGTAGATAGACAAATAGTCGATAAGTCGAAGAGTTGCAGAAGGAAGAACAAGGAAAATTAAAGAAATTCTTCCAGAGAGCGAATATGCAATTTGCAATGAGCAAGAACGAACTTGGAAGTTGGAACTGACTTGACACGTTTTCAATTTCAAAAGACTCTTCTTGTGTTGAAAAGAGATGACAAACAGATGATTCCTGACTCTGACTCTGTCTCCGACTGTGACTGTGACTGTGACTCTCGAGGAATCTGAATAAGATTCCAAAAAATCGAGTAGCTGGGAACTTGAGAGCTGGTTTCGATATTATTTTTCTGTTCAATTCCAATATAATGTCACAGTAATATCAATAGCTTGTAGCACTAGCCATCGACTGAAAATAGTAAACGGAAATGAGAGCGTGTGAGAGAGTTAGAGAAAGAAAGAGAGAGGAAGAGAGAGTAGGAAGGAGAGACAGAGTAAAAAGGGAGAAGAAAAAACTGGTGGTTGTGACTGAAGGGAAGAGCCAACAACTGTGTCACTCCAACTGTGATGAAACTCGAACTGAACTGGAGTGGAAAGGAAGTATGGAATATATGATCCGGGCTGTGAGGGCTCAGAGTGTGACTGCTACCGGTTGGTTCTCTCATATGTGAATACGTGTACAAGTCCTAGGTAGTACTTTACACTATGTGCTCTCGCTCTGGCTATTCGATTGCCACTTCCAACTTTCAGCTCCCAACTTTCACTCTCCTCCTCTTTTCCCTCCCGTTCCTGTGCACATCCGAAACTTCTATACAATACATTGCTATTAAATACATACACATACGCCAAGAGAAAAGGGGAAAGAGTGTACCTATCTCTGTACTTCTTCTTCTCCTTCTTTCATACCATCATCATTCCATTTTATTCCAGTGTAACAGCAGAATAACTTGAATATAATAATATGACCACGACTGTGTATACATACGGACATACGGAGGGCCATCGCCATGTGTACTCAACCCATTGAACCAGGATGGACTTTTGAATCCTTGAATATGTAGAATGGTATTAATAAATAGAATGGTGGAAACAGCAGGGGGAGTACTTTTGTATCCTCAATCCTGGATCCTGGATATCCATGTGTCTCCTCGTGTATATCTTTTCCATGTATACATACACAAGATTTTTTTTCGACACACAAAAAGATATCTCGACCCGGCATATATATTTTTATGAGCGCCATCAACTAACTATATAGTTGGACCATGAGAGTGAGTGAGACAGAGCTCATCTCACCGGACACACACTACGGACACGGACGATGACGATGGGAACAGATGAAGATAATACTTAGACTCGTGGATTGAAATTTGACTGTACAGATGGTAATAGTCAAAAAAGACTATTCACTACCTACTCACCATATTTTCCACAACATGACGAGTTTTCAGTACTTGGACCAGCACAGTAACGATTAGTCCTTTGCTTTCTCTCGACTTTCTTTTCCATTCGTTTTTTTTTTTTTGTTGGCTTTTTGGTTTTAGTCCGTGTTTGGACTTCCAATGTTCACATCCTTTTCTATTATGCCAAAACTATTTATTTATATTATCTGCATAAAGACGTCAGCAAAGAAACGTATCTCGTTTTTTTTACCTTATAATTTATAAAAGTTTTGGAACATGGAGCGGAAACACAGTAAAAGTCAGGGAGATTCTTTAGCATATTTCTACAGATATTTTGGCATTTCCGTGTTTTTTTTTGATGGAAATATGTGCATAACTTTTGAAGAGCTTGAAAGCTTTTTTCAAACTTTCCATAATTCATTGCAGTTTACAGTTGCCGTTGGCCTTCTCACCCCAATCTTTTATACAAGCTTAAAATGTATGCTCATTTTTTGTGTGTGGGTAAACGCGGCAGGAGAAAGGTACATTTTGTTACATATTCTTAAAAGAATATAAACGGAAATGTCAGCATCATCATCATAATGACTCGAGAAGAATGTCAAAACCTTTTTTTTGTCCCTACACTTGATTTTGTCAATTAAATTCCATGAGCTATTCATATAAAACTCACAAATGAATATCAAATTGAAATGACAACATGCTGCTTACCTTAATTGTCAGTAAAATACTTTGAGGCAATGTCACATAAATATTATAGTGCCCAGACATATGTATCCAAATTCACATATTGTTCCTTGACCCTAATTTTTGAACTTTTGGAATTTCTCAAAACTAAATGCAGGATCATGCAACTTATCTAAATTGTAAATAAATGCATGTATGTACTTACACACCCCAATGCGAATTCTCTGTAATATACATATATACTTGTATATGCATATATATTTGCCAGGTTTTTATTTTATACGTATTTCACATATGTTGTTCGTTTTTTTCTAATCATCATATGCCGTATATAATACTTGACACATAAAGTACATACCATTAACATGTTTTTTTTTCACTTATATTCACATTATAGATTTGATTTAAAAACCTAATACGGGGAAGCGAGAATATATCTATTACCGTATATGTAATATAATAATAATAATAATAATTACTAATTTATTACGTATAATAATATATATTATGGGAGAGTTTTACATATATACTTCAAGTTCCATATGTCTTCTTCTGTATAGTAATTTGTATATGCGTGTATTTAAACAATATTGAATTACCTTCCAAATGTCAAATGTAAAATATGTGTATGGTTAACAATCTTGAATCTTGTGTGATGAGTTGTTTCCCCATTTTGGACATGTTCACGCCATAAGTATTCAATAAGAATATTATATATATAGAAAAAATAAGTTATGTTTGTTTGTCCTCCTTTTGTCAATTATTTTTTCAAACTATATATATCCCATATTGCACATTTTTCAGAGACTGAGGAATTCAAATTGAGTAAAAACAAATCAAGTCATCATCATCATCATCACTACGAAAATAATAGTTAACCCTTTTTTAATCTTCCTTAATTTTTTTTCTTTTCATTTAAAAACTACATGGATTTTTCTTCTTATCATCATGATAATAACATTGTTCTCTACAGGCAGCGCAAAATGTTCCACTTTTTTTTCTTTTTTTTTTGTATATCATAATATATTTTTAATAATATATTTCATTTCATTTAATATATTTATATAGGTACGTTTTGTTTAATTCATATCGTAGGTATTTTTTTTTCTCGCAATTTCGCTATCAATTCACCCCCCTGAACTCTCCACCACTCAAATACACATAGTAAATATTTGTTGTATATGTATATAATATATATTGTTCATGCTACAAAGTCAATCGATCAACATATACTATATATATATTATATAATAATAATGTAATAGTAATTTAACACTAATTTAATGAACACTTAATTAATTAATTAGAAAGCAGTTCCCTTGTTATGTATAATATATCCATTTGATGAATATGTACCAAGAGAGGATATATTACGGTATTGAAGGAAATTCAGACATAATTTAAATTGTTGTTGTTGTCAACTATTGTATTACATAATAGTTTTTCATTTTGTGTGGGTGTATATACAACAGATATACAAGAGACTTTTTTTGAGTTTTATGTTTCTTCCATCTATAATTCGAAGTGTATAGCAGAACACAGAATGTCACATCCACTGTGTATATTCAATTAATTAATAATAATATTTTTATGTACATGAAGTAAAACACAGTAACAGTAAATGAGTCAAATCTATATATATGTTAAATACAATAATTATATGATACTACTACAACTACCATGTACTATATACTACTACTACTAATAATAATTTTATACCTCTCTCTCCATGCATAATAATTATACTTTCTTCCGAAAAGTTTATTTCTTTCCTTTCTTTTAAAATAATCACAAATCACAATTTTTTAGCTTGTGATTTTTTAACTCACATATAATATTTTTCAACACTTGGCTAACTACTTAAAGAGTGTGTACATTCAAAATTTGAATTTCAAATAATACACAAATAAGATGACTCTCACATATAGTATCAATCATAATGCCTATATAGGTACAATAATTAATGTAAATAATCCACCATGTTGCATTCATTTTTTAAACTACAGAAAAATTTAGAACAATTAGAAATTAGAACAAGTCATATAATTTATACTTAAAAAAAAAAAAACAACAATTTAACAGTTCATCAAGACTTTGACATGTGTTTTGGGAAGGATAATGAAATTTTTTTCGTTCTCGTCATTCATTTTTCGCAATCATTTACAATGACAACCTGCAACGTACAACTTAATGATTGGATGGACAACTTGAGAGAAGATAAGAGAGAGAAGACGACGTATAACTTTACAGAGAATTTCAAGTCAAAATAAAACAGAGGAGAGAAATATAGTACGGGGATTTCAGATACATAGTCAAGAAAAGCAATCATGCTATGAATATAGTCGTACTGTGAACTAATACTCCACAACACTGCTTAAATTCGTAAATTCATCCTCAAATTTCGGTACATTAAATAAATAGATAATATGGAAAATTCCACACCTGGAAAAAGTATAACAACAATAATTTGGCTTTGTAAAATAACTATCATCATAATAATCATAACAAATTTAACAGCGAAGAGAGGAAGAGGAACCTTAATTTTACGGAGCGAACAGATCAATGTTTTTGTTATATTTCAACAATTTCCCATCATATGTTACATGAAGAGATATTATGTTGTACAATTTAATTACTATATAGGAAACATTTGAAGTGTGAATGGGATTTTACTACGCTTCTATATATAACAGGTTTAAATTGAAATATTCTACAACTGTGGCTATGATTTCTAATAAAAGCACCCTCGGATATCTCACCCTCAACTCACTAAATAAATAAATTATTCTATTTATTTATTTACTGTACCCATATAGGTACAACTCCCAATTAAAAAATATAAGTTTTTTTGTTAAAAAAATTGTCCTCTTCCCTGTCCCTTGTTTTCCTGAAACACTTGAACAAGTTTCAATAGACTCTTGAAGTTTTTAGAGATATTGAAGTGTTTAGATTGATTTTGTGTGTACGTACATTAAGATTACAAACTTTTTCTATGACAGATACTTAAAGCTTCAATCATCTTCTTTTGTGTGTGTGTACATTAGAATTGTCCAACTTACTTGCATGCAAGTCTTCGCATAAGAATAACGTAGTGGAAACTAGAACTCAAGTTACTTTTAAGATTCCAAAAATATACATTAGACAGAAGATTTTTTAATTTCCACAAATTGTTTTTCATATGTCCATTTGAGTTTAAAAAAAAAACAAAAACACATAAGCACAACAATAATGTAAACTGGGAAATGGACTCGGCAAAAGTCTGTCTTGTACTCTTTTTTCTTTTCTAGTCATATATACTGCTGCATTTGATATTAGGTATACACAACAACTATAACACATAACAAGAATCCAAAAACATTTAAATTGTCTTATCAAAGTTACAGCAACAGTAAAATTTACAAGTCAATAACAGTAGTAAACTTTCAAATACCTTCTGTTTCATTATAATAATAATTATTTTTAAAATTATGAATATTTACTATTATTTCCGGTTTAAATTAAAAAGCTGCAAGCAGGACTTTTACCGATCGTTATGGAATTTAATTACAGTAATAATATACCTAGTGTAATGGTTCCAAAAACGAACAATTTTGATAAATGAATTACTGAATAAGAATAATAAGAATATTTTGTTCCATATTTCTAACCTACACCTACATTCGTTTTAGAATCATAACACAATGTTATAACTAATAATAATAATAATATAATTGAACCGAGGCAATTCCCTCTTTTCACAAATGACTCTATTACCTTCAGTTTGTTTTCCATTCACATAACACTTGGAATTATCACCATACTTAACTACAATAAAAAAAATTCGCTTTCATGAGATATATTATAGTTAATCATTAAAAACAATACAACTGATCGATAGAGGTTGATTTTGGACGTTGTCGCTAAAATTATTCATTATACATATATGAATTGCTTTTGAAGTTATGACAGCCAATTTAAACATGAAGCCTACTCAGATAGAGAGGGACATCATTTGATTATACAAACTTGATAATCGTATAAAATACAAACGATCATTGTTTTTTACTAAGTAAAATGCTATTCATTTTAACAGTAATGTATTTTTTTTATAGGTAATATATAATTATATCATAGTGTAAATTAAGTTAATATACGCAGTGTGGTTGAGTAGAGTTAGAGGGAAAAAATTCGGAGAGTCACACTAAATTACAAATATGAATAGTATAGTGGTAGTGTTATACAAAAAAGAACAGTAGCACGAAACAAAATAACAAGAGACAAAAAAAAGTATGGTAATAACAAGAAGATTATCTAAAACTATAGAAAAAATTACAAGTTTTCCCCTAGTAAACTTGGGCATTAAACTTTTAAACTTTCATTCTTTTGTTAGAGTTGTTATTTGCATGGGTATTGTTAGGAGATGAAGATTGTCTTCCTTTGTTACTACTGTCTTGATCCTCTGACTCGTCTTCAATTTCATCGTCACTTCCATCTGCTGAATTTGGAGGAGATCTTTTCCGACTTGAATGGTGATTTTCAATGAGGACTCCATTACTATTTCCATGTCCATTACTATTGTCCCCATAAAAGGACTGACTTGAGTGCATACTTGTACTATAATTCTTGTTTTCACTGTTGGTGTTGTTAGTGGGGTTACTAATATTACTAATATTACTAATATTACTTACACCCAGTTTGGTACTGTTACAGCCAACGTTGCTCATTACAAGCGCTTCCGTAATGATCCTCTCCATAGTAAAAGTTTGGTAATCTGGGTGTTTTGCGAAAAGTGAAGTCCGTGTTCCGCTGCTAGTATTATTACTACCAGCATTATTGGTACTATTATTATTTGTTGTATTACTGCTACTATTAGTATTACTATGATTATTATTTGCGGTGGTGGTGTTGTTACTCGCAGTCGTAACTGGTACATTATGATTGTTGCTGTTGTTACTATTACTATTTGGAGCCCCAGAGATATTATGGCCACTTTTACTTGTGCTATTTTGTGTTACACTTAAATCGACACTATTCATACTTAGGCTACTAACATTTGTATTTGATGTTGAGGATGTAGGAGATAATGACGCTGAGCGATTCGTAGAAGAAGAATTTCCATTGTCAACTGAATTGCTCGTCGATGTCTTGATAGGTAAATAAAATCCTGCGGGAGGAGCGTTACTGCTTGTTGTTGTTCCTTGTCCTCCCTGATTTCTATATAAAAACAAACGTTAGCATACAATTAGAATAAAATGTACCATGTTATTGTCCTCTTCCAGGCTTTTCGTAACTACGGATTTAAATTTCACAACAGATGAATGGATCTTTAGATTTACCCAAAAGTAGGCGTCCTCACGATAATTGTTTGACCCTGAGGAGTCGTCATTTCTTCGTCTTGTCGCAAGAGAACGATAGTGCCCGCACCACCAGAAACATTATTATGAAGAAGAACAGATTGCGTCAATTCTGTTCCATTGAGACTATTATGTGAAGATCCATTATTTGACGCTACACTACCACTAACAGAGCCATTGTTGTTACTATAATGAGAAGGAAGAAGATGATGGGGCTGACCCATCGCTATCACTGTGCCGGGTTTTGACCTTATCACCGTACTCATCGCACCTAAAAAAAATGTTTTTAATTATTAACTATAGTACTTACAATGTAGTTTAATCCTCTGTAGTCGTTACACTATGATTTCCAGAAAATTTCATAAAGTACACACAAAAGCAAGAAAAGACCATTTTGTTATTTGAAATAATTTGTATTACCTTGTTTAGGAGATCCAGGAGCCGACTGACTTACTCCATTTTTATGATGAATATGATGGTGGGCATGAAGCGATAGAGTTGAATTACTGGAGGACCCAACATCACTCAAATCATCAGGCACATAGCCCTAAAATGATTAAAAATATATTGTTGTAGTCACTGAAAGCATTTTTACGGGTAATGGATTTTGTGGACTTGTTTTTTTTTAAATAAATGGCAAACCTTGGAGGAGTATTCTGGACCTGGTGATGGCTCCCTGGATAAACTGTCTGGAGTAGCCAGGCCGCCCATATGAGTAGGTGACGCAGGTGCGCTCCTAGAAAAACATTTAAAAGTTTTCATTATCGTAAACGACAAATTGGAGACGGAAATGATCTAAAAATTAAAAAATTAACAAAAATTTATACGTATACAATACCTTGTTGATAAAGCAAAGGGTGCTCTAAAGCAAGGAACGCCTCGTTGACGTCTACGTCTAAAGGCTTGATCGATTAATTTGGCTTCTGATTGAGGATCGATTCTCCAAAATGACCCCTTTCCTGGTTCTTCTTGTGATCTAGGCACTTTGATGAAGTATCGATTCAAGGACAAGTTGTGTCGAATTGAGTTCTGCGTAAACACATAAAATAATATTTCATTTCATGTCAACACTAAATGTATAATACACAAACAAGTCTTTCGTAAAAACACTAGAAGAACATGTGTACAAAAATTCCTTATCTTCTTTACAAGTCGAAGAAATATTTTTACAAATACAAACTATTTCTTTGCTTATCAATTAGCCTTTATTATTATTTGTGTACAATATTCCAGTCGCCCTTTCTATCACTCAAGAAGACTTTTACTTTTCATCGTGCTGTACTGATAAGAAAAGATAAGGGGGAAAAACCTGTATATATTTATAAAGATACATATAGATATATGTATGCCTGCTTTAAATTTTCCAGTTTAATTCCATACATTTTAAACTCATACTCTAGCTAAAATACTATTATTATAGGGACTGTAAAGAAAGAGTGTACTCTTGAGAAAGTATTGCTAAATATCCTAACTATGTATACAACTCAATCGGTTCTATACAGAGTAACAATTTGTTTGACTATTGTCTTTCATCACGTTCATTGTAATCTTAAGAATTTACAACCAAAGAAACTCAAAGTAAATATCTCAAACTCTTAAACAAAAATGTGTTTATACATCTACATATATATATATATATACGTGTATGAATTGAATTTTGAAAATTGTTTAAATGTTTTACTCTCATTGTAAATGTGTGTTTCTAAATTCTTGCATTTTTTTAACTTGTTAAATGTATTTAGCAATAATCATCTTTTACATTTAGGCTGACGAGCCTCCTTGTTGTTTTTTAATTTTGAAGAATGAATTACGAAAATACAACTTACTTGCCATCCTTTATCCGCAGTTCGATAGTATGGATAGTTTTTCGTAATATAAGAATATATTCCACTTAAGGTAAGTTGATGATCCGGTGTTGAAGCAATTGCTTGAACAATTAATTGAGCATACGAGAATGGCGGTTTTCCATCATCCTATTATAATTTTCAATTATCATCTCAATCAGTATAAAATTTAAAAAAACAACCTCAAAATATAACATATAGCCCGTCACTATTTGGAAAATTATATTGCTTAACTACATAGAAAGATAGAAGTAGTAGAAAATTAACTAAGACAGCCCATATATTGCAAAGTAATATTAAGAGGCAACTGACTGCCAGGACCGAGCAAACTTTGTGGTGTGCACTCATTGTTACAATTACTAAAGGCGGTGGAAATGGATGGAGGGTTAAAATCAAGGGTTTTATTATTACGAGCGATCCCATTCTGATAGTTTAGAGTAAGCGTAGAGGAATTTGGGAGCATTTAAAGAGAAATAACGTTCTGGAGACTTGGGAGAAAGGAAACCGCCGAGTACATGCCCCATCAACCCACGTCTACTACTTCGTGGCACCATTAAAGAACCCACCTGCACAACACAACAAACATACCAAACAGGACGTCAAAATGATCACAACAAACAAGCAAATTAAACATATGCCTAGTGTCATCGTCAAAGCAAGCTCATATTTTTTTATATTTTTTATTTTTACAAAACTACCACCATAGGAATGTGTCAATAAAGAAAAGGAATACATACCCAGATTATAAAGTTTAGCAAATAAATACGCCACTATTAAATAAATTAAATAATAGACAGAGAGTCCCAAAATAACAAATCATTACTGGTCAAAAATGCATTACATATATGAAACATTAAGAATGATAAATTTTAACCAGCTACACAACTTTTTTTAAAAATAAAAACAATTTATGACACTGGCACCTAGTTTTTAAAAACAACAATTAAAAAAACTACATGTTACAGGCTCCCATTACTTTATATGGTCAAATTATAATTAAAACTTGTGCACTTCTCACGTAATGTAAACCCAACAAGCGGAAACGCTAAAAGAATTCAGTAGAACCTTGCTAGCGTAATTACAAAATGGTCTACGATAAGTGAAAACTAAAAACCTCAAACAAAGCAATAGAAAGATATATTATTGTTTAATATCCTTTCAATACTTGACCAACAAGCGTTTTTACTGGGTAAATAAATGATTTTGCATGTATAGTCAAACTACTGAAATTCTACTGAATTCTTTTTATCTCGATGTTAACAGAATATATTATATGTAATATAATACTTAAAAACTGGCTAAAAAAACTATTATAATAATACATAGTACAAATAAAAACAGCTATTCAAATAATTATCAATGCATGTGACGGTCATGTTTAAAATTCTAACACCAAACGAAAAACCTCATACTATACACATACACTTATTAGCCATTTAAATAACTTGTGCAAAATTAAGCCGGCGCTTACGTCATGCTTATCCTGATGTATTACGTGGGACCTGGAAACCACAGCGTGGTAAACCATTTGAAGATCCGCACCGATATTTCGTCTAGATGAACCACTTCCTGGACTAGCTGGACATGAGTTTGGAACACTATTAAAAAGAAAATTGAACTTGAATTCAGATTTTAAATTAATAAAGAATACTTGGTATATGCACAAAATGAAATGTTTCTGGTATTTTTTTAAAAAAAATAAAACTTTCACAATAATGAACACAACATAAAAAATCAATAATAATCCCTACAAACCTGATTGTTCCAGTTGGTGATGGGAACGGACTGTAGTTAGATGACTCCATTGAATCTGGTATATTAATTTTAAGCGGAGCAATTGACTGATGTGGATTTTTACTGCTACCACTTGACATGGAATTTGGACTTGAAGATGGAACAACTGACGTAGAGGTAGTGATTAGATGCTGCACTGGCCGGTTTGACAATGTGACAGTGTTGTGGGTACTGCCTCCTCGAGTACCATCATTGACTAAATTAAAAGAAGGATTATTACTGTTTCTTGAATTGGCATTTGTAGAACAATTGAGCGGTGTTTCTCCAGACATAATGACCGCCTCACCCGTTGGACTCGCATGATTGGATTCTCTTGAAGGTTCCACTTTTAAATAATCATGTTTAATGCGACTTGGTGGGGTTGTTGGTAAACTTGATGCTTCCCTCCTCGTGTAAGAATTTGTTGGATTATTAGGAAATAAGAATGGCAATTTATTATGCGTTGAATGATGATGATGACTACCGTAATAGTCTGTTCCAATAGTTGAACTACCATCCGCAGAATCATCTTCACCACTATCTGGATGAACTAGGCATTCAAAAATAATTCGAAAGTTGGTTGAAGGGAAACGAAATGCACATTTTCTTGGCAGTGGGGCTGGAAAAGGGCCCTTCCTTTGGAATATTCCGTCGACGAATACACCATTTTTCCCCAAACAAGACATGTAGAAATTTGGTTCTTCGTAACGAATTTCTATGTGACGACGAGATATAAATGATGAATTTCCCATATTAACATCCACCGTCCCAGAAGAAGAATTCCTTCCAATTGTGACTTTTTTAGTTCGGATAAGATGTTCAAAATCTCTGGTTTCCAGACGAGCAATTGGTTGTTTTGTCATCATATCAGATGTCCAACTTGCTCGACGGGGGGATGCTGGAGATGACTTGAGTGCCAAAAGTGCCAAAGCATCATTCTCGACGCTGCTGCTCATAGTTGCAATTGATGATAGAGACATCTGAAAATACAAAAGGAAAATTACAAAGATTAAATAACATTTTATGTTTTTGTTATTCCTTTGTATACAAATAAATATCAGTAATTATAATATAGTACGTTCTATTACTCTCCGTTGACAAAATGAAACAAAGATATATTTTTTCATGATCATAAATGACGAAAATCATAAATGCAACGGTATATGTTAAATTGTGAGGGATAAAGAGTTCAATTCCATTCCGATTAAAAAAACACTCGCCTAATACAAAGGAATAACAACATTAATTTATTGTAGTATATATTTTCCATGTTCATAAATAGTTCAATATCATGTGTGTAAAATCTCATCTATTTAGAGAAAGCCGTTTAATTGCAATTAACTCTTAAACGTGTTCACTTAACACACGTAAATCGTATGGGAATTCGACTGTTTTGTGAGAGAGAAAGATTGTAATTCCATTCAGATTCGCGGAGTAAAAAAAATACGACTTTGTTCCCGTAATATAAACACTTAATCACATTATTGCAATATCTTTTTCCATGTTTAGAAATATCAGTTAATTTACGTGTACGAAATTCCACCAGTTGACACTTAGCCATTTAATTGTCAAAGTTAATTAAATTAACATGGAAATCATTTCATTGAAAAATAATTCGAAATTCAATCTCAAGATTTGAAATCTTGTGAAAAAAAAAGACATTGAAAATGATTTCGATTCCATTCGGATTCAGAGTAAATAAAAAAAACAAACAGCACACTGGTTTCCTCTCGTATTATTTATTATAAACGAGACACAATGTCGTATTTTTCCCCATGCTTAGAAATATAGTAGTTTAACAATATTGTGTGTGGAGTCTCATCCGTATTTAGAGTGGACCGTTTCACTATAATAAATGAATTTTCTAAATTAATTAAATTAAAACTATGTATTCTATAAGCTATGTTCACCACAAAATGCTCAAATAGTCCTCCTCTTTTAAACAAATTAAAAGTGACCTGTGGAACAACTGTTCCGGTTTGAAACTGCGGTTTCTTATTATAAAAACTCTAAGAATCTTATTAGAAATAAAAAAAGCCGGTATAATAATTGTTCCGCACAGGTCACTTGCTACAGCGTCATGAGTAATGTAATGCAAATACTCGTTTTTTACTCGTTTTTTACTCGTTTTTTACTCGTTTTTGACAATCAATTTCTCAAAAACGAAAAGTCACAAATTAATGCGACTTTCAGGAATGATGTGAATGGTGAGTGTTCTCAATTTGTTTCAGAATTAAAAACAATCATGAAATTCTATACAAAGAAATTAAATACACGAATTTTCCTTCATTATAATACAATAAATAGAAAAGTAAACAATACACTTTTAGATACTAATAACAAAAAACATATACAAACCAAAGGATATAATAGACTTACCTACAATTTTATGATCACCGGACTTGACTGTCGTAATCGACTGGTCGTAACATTTACGAAACAATGTTAAAATTTCCTCACTCTCGATAACACAAATGACGTCCCCCCACGTTGTCAATTAACTATATATTTGATTCAAGTTTTTTTTTTTTTTTTTTAAATGAAAAGCACTACACTCGCTATTTCATACATAGATACTTTGAACTACTATACCTTTAAAACGTATTTTTTTAAATAAACACAGTTAGAATTGACCTTTGTTTAACCACTTTATTGTCGATCGAGCACATTTACCGAGAGCGAAAGAGAAACAAGAAAAAAAATACGAACGAGAGCACGGTTTTTCAAATTCTTAGATGGATCATGGAGGAGAGTTCTTTTGAATTCAAAAAAACTTTTATTTATTTTATTATTATTATTATTATTATTATTATTATTGGTATGTATAGTAAGAAGAATAGTAATAATAATCTTGTAGGTATATTTGGTGCAACTTACATGTGGAAATGTAAATATCCTGGAAAATATCTATATGTATATCTATATTTTGTTTAGTTTAGCTTCATATTAATAGTGACTGAAGCTCACTCCAAAGGCGACTGAATTTACGAGACAAAAAAATATGTACTTACTCACTTTTGTCTATGGCATTTTTCTCTTCTCGCATGTTGTTTACTTGATTCAGCGCATATATACACACACATATATACATGCATATTTTGACTGTTGACTGGACCATAGCTTATAGAATACATAGATAAGCTATGACTTGACGTGCAACATCAATCCCTTTCCTGTAATGATATCAAATACAGGTATTAAATTTTATTTATTAATTAATTAATGACATTTTCTAGTGGGTGGGTTTGATTTGGCAAAAAAAAGCAATACTATACATATGCACTATATATATTACATATATATAAATAATTGATAAAGAAGAAAATATGAATTATGTCTACATTTATTTCTGTCGCAACTTATATTACATATTACAAACTCTATATACATATTATGGCATGTGCAGGTAGAGTGTGTAGATAAGTAAAACATGAATTTTATTTTTATTTGTTTGTTTGTTTATTTTAAGATGTCTTTTTTCCTCCTTCTTGTTTCCCATATCTCTCTATAGATATAGTCTCTGTATTTACCTATAGAACAAAAAACTGTACACACACCAAGTTCAAAAATTAAGAAAAAAATCATAAAGAGTATAAATTATTTTTTAATGTGTACTATAATCTTATATCCTGCTTTTTGTCATTCCTATAGTATAGTATACTGCGACTATGTACGAAAGTTCAATAGGGCTATATGTAATATTATTATATGCTGTAAGTTCTTTTGTTTACTCACACACACACACACACACACATAAGTTACAAGGTTAAATTGTGTTACGTGTTACACTTTTTCCACATACATACTTATACATACACTTTCCAAGCGTATACTACTAGTAGTAGTCTACTACATACTAGACGACATACTACATAACGCTAAGTATGTATGTATGTATGTACAATAAATCTACAATATATCAACGTTCCAGCACATTTCAACTTGATAATTCCAGCCCACACTTGTATACTGGTCCAAATCATAACAAAACAACAACAATCATAAGAAATTCCATATGTCATTAAATGGCAAAAAACTTCTTGAAAAATATACTCAAAAAAATCTCTCAAATTTTACTACAGTAAATTCATCAGTACTACTTTAATACTATTCTTGTTCACTTGAATCTTGCTCAGCTCAGCAGTGACGTATACCTCATCACATCATATGATCAGGAGTATGTATACAGTTTATACTATACACAGAGACATGGAACTACAGATATATGGGTGCACACAACTTTTCTTTCGTATAGGTATCTATATTGACTTTGTACATTGACAAAACTGGTATAGGTATATGCGGGTGTTTGTCTATTTCGTTTTATTATTGACTCAGAAAATTAGAGATAGATTGATTGATATATTGAGCAATGACCAATGACAATCAGCGGCGGACAGAGTGAGTAAACAGAAGAAGTAAACAAACTGAAAAGAAAAAAGTAAACTATATAACTTGAACGTACAACGCATGTTCAAGCATACATCTTGAAAATTTTGAATGAGATTTTGACACGTCTCCATCTTGGAGACATGAGACTTGAAAGATGAACATTCACATTCGTCGTCATTAATAAATCCATTCTTAGAATAATATATATAGAATTTGGACGTATCATAATCATTCATATCTATTAATTAAAGAGTAAATAATGTGTACTTGAATGACGCATTTCCGTAGGAAACAATTACTGTTTGTATTATAATTTTATGGAGAACTTTCTTCAAAAACAAATTTGAATGACTGTGTGTATTACTAATATTATTATTAAAAGTAAATAAAACGTAGTTTTTGGAGATTGGCAACTGAGAGTAATCTGTACAAAACATGGCATGAAATGGAATCTACGTCGTGTCTATAGGTATTGGTATATGTCTTCTTGAATTTCCAATGGAAAATTTCAAATGAAATGTGTCGACTGTCGGGGTAATGTTCGAAAGAAAAAACTATATGGACTGTGAGTTCGTTCTACTGTTCTACTACTACTATTATTATTATTATTATTATTAATATTATTACTATGACTGCTGTGACATTGCAGACCATAATAATGCGAGAAAGAGAGATACATACTACACAAGTACATACATATGCGCTTTCTGTCTAGTGCAATAGGTGTACATTAATAAGTGAAATACTGGCCGTAAATTACATGTGCTATACATACACGCGCTCGTGCTCCTATCAGATACACTTTTGACTTTTAGTACAAGATAATCATCGTTTTTCTTATAATTCTTTTTTCTGTACTCTTTAACCTTTTTGTCCCTTGTGATTACTTTCCTTTTTTTCAGTTATTATTCATTATTGTTATTTGTTATTTACTTTATTTAGTACTTTTTTTTTCTTTTTTCAAACTCCACACTTTACAAAGTACCAAAAGGGCAATGAATACCGAGTATACTGAGCACAGATATATATGTATAGTCAAAGAGACAGTATTTTGATAAACGCATACACCAGGGCTATAACTTTTTTCAGTCGGGGATTTACCCATAATTAGTTAATGAGCTACTCAGTTAACCACAATTTCATATTATGCATGTATGTACCTATACATGATGCTGAATTCAATTTAACAAGTACTTTTTACATATAATTAGACTTGAGACTAGAGCATACACGAAACGGATAAATACTAAATCGGTTTGTATACAAAGTACTCACGCAGTTTTTTAATTACTTTGAAAAAAAAATATTTGAAACCACAAACTATCACTATATAGGTATTATGCATGACCCGACGTCTTATGTGTAATAAAGTAAAATGTTCCGTTTATCGTTTGGACATATAAAAAATTGTAATTATTACAGTCTATATATATATATACATACATTAATGACTGTAGTAAAAGTGGATGTAGACACACGCAGTGATAGATTAAAAATGTCTACGAATACAATTACCATATGCATACATCATATTTAAAAAAATGAGGAGAAAATGGCACAGACTAAGAGTATATACACAGCACACACACATGTCTCGGGCATTATTCCACTACACATACATTACACACACACACACACACAGTATATATGCATTTACATGGTCGTCTGTATAATGTGTAAGTTGGTTTGGGTTTGGGATTTTAAGATTCAAATTAAATTTGTAACGATGACATAAAACTCACACGTTATGACATTTTGAATCCCATTAGAATTCCATTAGTCATGACTACTTTATTTAAACAGAGTAAACTCAGAAGACCTCTAATTTACGAGTTACGTGAAGAATGATCATAATAACTAAAATATAGGATTAATCGTGATTGTATAATCATTATAATGTATATACATGTATATAATATACTTATAACAACGCGAGTTGTTATTCTTCCTAAATATTTACTGGTATAAAGTGGGTAGACGTTGTCTACCGTAGAATCTTTAAATATAGACTCAGCAAATGAGAGATTCTTTTCATCTGTACTACCCATTTCATTTCCACCATCCATACACATACCTATGTACAGAATCTATACTGTAGATGTATACCATAATAATAATTTTATATTGTTAAATCTAGATATTCATGTGAGTGTGATGTGAGCTGTACCCTGCGTCCAAATACATACACAATGAATATCAATAACTTCATATATTTTCTTTTCAACTCCCTATCAACTTGATAGTATCAACCTCATGAAATTTGTGCGTGCCGACACCGACTGACTTTCATGACTTTTCTTTAAATATAATATAAACATATGTGTCTTATTATATATATATATATAATGTATGAACGTTGAACTCGTATGTATATTTTTCGGTTTGTGATATGTGTTTGATCTCATAAGATTGTGGACGAGACGAGTGAGGAAGCACATTCTTCTGTATAAACGTAGGTTAAGCAGTCAGTAGTATACTGACTCAGTACTTGATTTATTAAGAGGCAAATGTTTTTGTTTTCGTATGAATAGAGAATGAATAATACAAGAAGATAATCCTGACTTGGCTACACACATTTGCGAAACATTTTCATTGACAATATTGTCGTATTTATCATATTTATGATATAATTGTAAGAATTAATAACTGGTAACCGTTTACCCATTCAATTTTATTGAGACAATGTCGGACTGAGAGTCTTCGCGTCCACAAATAAACTTGTGATGTAATATATCCACACATTCCCTCTACAGTTGTGCAATACCTGAACGAGAGAAACAAACACACCTCACTTACCGTATTTATTTGTATATGTGTACACGTGTACAGTGTACACATTGTACACATATCAACGCATGTGTGTAAAATAAATAGTAGGGAAAGAGAGAATTTTATGAAATTATTGAGCTATGCTCCTTGTACAAATCATAAGAGCATGCTTTCATAAGTTTTTTCTGTTTTCCAGTTTCTCCTTCTCTTTCATTTTCTCTTCTATGTTGACTACCCATCCGCACTCCTAACGAGAATAAACAAAAAGTTCCCTCAATACAAATCTTTGTTGTCTATAGGTATGTAGTTTCACCTAAATAAAATTTTATTTCCTAAGGCTGTTCACTCTGTACATAACTTGACTATAGTATTACATATGGTATTACATATTACTTACGTAATTCTTATAATAACTTTTCCAGCAAAGCAAACATCACACGTAATGCAATATACAATGAATCATTTTCTCAAATCTCTCTCCAACCATTAACGAGCTATGGAAAAATTCTTAATCCAAATTCCCATCTGTACCCAGGAATTTCAAGTTCAATGATATTTTCACCAGACAATGTATATACTAATATGTATATAGTGTATGTACAGCTACTGAAATTTAATTTCATCATTAAAGTCGCAGCCGTATAGTTTCGTCAATTCAATTTACATTGTATTACTCGTTTCATTGCTCATTACTTCATCTTTCGTTCTGACCACACATGGGATGTGAATTATTGTCGCTTGAATGGATTTTTATTATCAGTCATCCGAGGACTCACTCTATATAGTTGACTTTATTATTATTATTGAGTTGGATTTATAATAGGAAGAAAATGGGTTTGGATTTGAACCAACTATACAATGACTTCAAGTTAATGTTAATATCATAAATAATCACATTATGGAAGTACTTACACTTACACGAATTATATATCGCACATGTAGATATATGATTGAAAGAGAAATATATTGAAGAAAAAAATTAGTTATGCTTCCTCAACAGGCAGTTAAAGTTGTTGTTGGTGTTGTTGTATAATTTGTGACTGTAAATACACATGTCTTGGCCTTCATTCATTCATTTTTGCCTTGTATAGTTTTAAACTATTAGTTTAAAGCAGCAAGTATCTCACCATGTGCATATTTATATTTATATGTGTGCACATAAACGCTCGTGTGAGTGTGTGTGTGTACGATATGTATCTCCTATTTTTTTCTAAGAGTATCCTTTCCTATCATAATAATAATAATATTAATATCCCTACAGCCTTCCCTCATCCTCACTTCTTTCATACAGATATTCCAACTCCATGTAAACAAATGAGCTAAAAGGAGCTAAGCAGTTCGTGTGCTAATACTCTGCGTATACTCAAATCCTCGCTCACTGAGGAATTTATATACATAATTTTATCTGCATGAACTTGAACATTTATCCAGAGTATATAGTTGTGTTATGTAAGTATGTAAGTTTACTTCCTATGCTCGAGATTCGTGTACCTCCTCTGATTTTGTAATTAGCTCTCAATTTACCACAATACAGACAGACTCTGTAAATGCCATATTTTCTGTAGTATAGGAATTTCAATAGTATTTTTTTTTTCAAGAATTACATGGACAATACAGGCGTATAAATTAAATTAAATTAAATTATTTTGGGAAAATAAAGAAACTAAAAGCGCTTAGATTATTTTCTAAAACTAAAAAAATGATGATGAGGGAATGGAAGTTGTAAATGTCATCAATGTCATTTTTATCATTGATGGAATTCTACTTTGTTACAACTCTCCAGTTTGTTATTGTGCATTTAAAAATTTGATATGCAAATAGTAAACAATTTCGATTACAATAAAGAGACAATGAGAAAATACCCATTACTGTTACGTAAAAGTCATAAAAGATTCTTAATCAGTTGTTATTCAACCCAGTAAGTAAATAAAAATAAGGTCTAATTTGCCCTGATTGTAATTTGCACAGAAATAGTTCATACACAGTTTGTTCATGCGGCAGGAATGAACAAACAATTTTTGGACTCGCTTCCGATCTTCAACTCTTAAGCTGTAAGACTGAATGAGCATGAGATTTTGATACTTGAACAAGAATATCGGTATTTAAAATATGTAGTATTATACTGTAGGGCAAAACAAGGGGAAAGAATATATAAAAATTGCAGTATTAAACATTCTTGAAGTGGGAAGCTCGAGGTTTTATTAGTCCTCGTGTAATCTTCTATGTAAAGTAAAGTAAAGTAAATCAAATCAAATCATGAGTCATGACGTAAATATATGAGAGCAGCAATGATAATGATAAAAAGAAATAAAATGTCATCGTTATGATCATGTAGAATCTGTATGTATACTTACGACTACGAGTGCAAAGCACACACATACATAGAGACTAGATCATTTCGTTTACAAGCTCAAGGCAAAAAAACGTCGAGTCGGAATGAAGTAATACATACATAAATAGTAATAAATACTACTGCTTGACTTTGATTCTGCAAAATTACCACGAATTACATCAAGCATCTCTGCAGCCATTTATTGTATTACCAGCTCAGTATCCCCATCATAATATAGAATATAGAATATTTTCACGAAAGGCAAATAACCAAGAGCAAACAGTACAAGAGTCAATGTGAATGTGGATACGAATACGAATGGAAAAGAGACGGAAAGGGAGAGAGAGAGAGAGAATTGCAAATTTGTTCAATCTCTTGGTATTCTGTTTCTCTCTCAAGAAGGAAAACGTTTGCCTAGTCCTAGACTTGTTTTTCACAAGGAATCCATCTCTGCCTGTTTATAGGAAACAACCAACAAAGAGACTACGACTACAAACGTACAAACTACAACAACAACAACAACATGTCTATATAGTATATAAGTACCATGCACAAAAGTTAATCTCTATAATAAAGTGATATAACTCGAAATAAAAGTATTATCCAAATACATACAAACATGATGCACAGTGTGTGTATAACATCTCTCGTTCGCCCTCTCCGCCTTTCAACTCAACTTGGACTTGAAAACGTGCAAAAACGTGACTCTGGCTCTTCTACATTTTGACTCCACACCAGAACATAACAACAAAACATTTGTACACACACAGAATATATAGCTATATACTCTATCCCCAATCTACACTCTATCTTTTCATACGCAGATGGGAATAAAAACATAGAATCGGTACGACGACAGACATTCTCTCTCGTTTATATTATACAAACACCATACATATTATACATTATGACTATTTCCGAGTTCATCTAGGATTTTATACCTTTATGAGAGTCAGAAAGAGAGAGATTTTTATTAGAAGTACCTATAATACACAATATATTTAATATTAGGAATGATCATGATGTAGATGCCTATGGGCTAGAACGATGAGCTGTTTTGCCCCCTTGAAAAACACGGATGGAATATAACCTGTGTGGTGGGTACAGTATAGCGTAGGTATACATATTGTTTTATTTTATTTTAAAGGATATACTTTAAAAGGGTTTTATAATATAATTTAAATGAATGATAAACAATACTCAAGCCGAGAGAACTCAGGCGAGCTAAAAGAAAGTCCGTACCGGACAAAACAAACAAACACTGGAGAAAGCAAAT
>JAIUND010002281.1:0-23955 GCA_034699125.1 Gisinianus flammeolus
GTCCCATACACCCTGTCTGGCCGCTTGATTCGCTTGTTCATAAACTCGCTTATCTCGCTAAACCAAATGACACAACTTCCCTTTATAATATATAAAGTTTATATAGTCACATAAATTTATGTTGGCGATAGACATGCACTTCAATGTATTACCTTTAAATTGTACTCCAAGATGAAGAAGGAATTTTTTTTTGGAAAAGGGAAAAGTCCGTCAAGTCCGAAAAGTCCTTCCCAAAATGCCAAATTCAAAAGTTGACGCGCACATTGAGTTGATTTTTACTTGATGCAAGAAGAATTTCAGAAATTCTACAGTAAATACTCAAAAACTGAAAAACTAGACTACGATAATTAAGATGGTCTAGTCCTCAAAATTTCAGAAATTTCTTGACTCCTCTTTTTAATTGTCGAAGTGGGTTCTCTCGCTGGGAGTTGCTCAAGTTGATGGAGGAAAGTAGGTTGAGAATTTTTGTAATATGGAAAAACTGATGATCAAGTAGAGTGGAAATGATTTGTCAGCATACGTACATACTTAAGTATGTCACAGCATCTAAATATAAAAATGATGAGAGTATCTTTGTTATTCAACAAGAAATAAAATATATTTAAAAACACATTTAATATATTTCGTATAGAAGGAGAATACTATATAATATTATTATAGTGTGCGAATCCTATCCATATAAATATAAGTATCTTCCTGCATACACGAACTTGAGAATAAAATGATTTTATTAAAATCTCTTATTTTTGCTATCAATTTCCCTAAAGCTTTTGTGGGTCGTTTGTCTCAGTGCCATTGTCGACACTGATTTTATTTAGCATTATTAATTGAACTTGGATATATTTAGATTTAGTATGATAAACAAAATATGACTTGAACTTCTGACCACAAAATGAAATCTATTTACTGTATTTATTTATTTATTACTGCATGTCTGTTAAACTATGTACATATACCTTATATACATGTTTGTATTTGGATTTGCAATTTGTTGTATAAACTAAACATTTATTTGAAATTGTGCAAATCCATCAAGTTAGTTGGCTAAATGTACACTAAATCGGACGTAATTCTTCACCGTGTCCTCTTTAAACACTGTAAATAAATTGCAATAAATGCATTTATTTATTGTTCACTGTTTTCAGTACCCAATTCATTCAATTCGGGGCGAAGTGAAATCCATCGGCGTGGACGAGAGAGAAAGCAAACTAAAACAATGCATTTATCCTAAAATGAAAAACCAAACAAAAGTTCTGTATTTTAGTATTTACCTTCCATTAAATTTGTCCACAGCAGTTATATATTTCTAAATATATTGATGAGAGTTTGAAATGTAAAAAAATATATACTAATTAAAATGAAGGGAGGCAGACAATTCAATTAGGAGAAAATAAGGACTCGGATTTTATTGGGATAAAAACGGCTCTTCTCGTTAAAAAAATGTACAGGACATTTCTATAAGTTGACAACCACACGCACTAAAATCCTGGTCATGGTAAAATCAAAGGTAACATAAAAAAAAATATTAAAAAAATACAAAAGTCGACTACATACGAGGAGAACAGAACACAGAGCATACAAAAGTTGTACTACATATAGTAAAAAAAATAGAACGAGACGAAGGTAAGTAAAAGTAAAAGTAAGTAAATACATAGTAAAGTACATATAAACTAAAGGCTAAAGACTAGATTTGTTTTCTCTGGAGTTTTTGTGGACTCATCATCGGTCATAAGTACATTGGATGGATCGAGTGTCAAATGTCAAATGAAAACATTCACTCTCGATCCTCATCATCATTTACATTATAAACGACTAAAGATGTCTAAAAAAACAATATTACAATTACAAAAAATGGTTAAGGAACTTTTTTTGTACAGTGTTGTGTTGAAGAGTAGAAGTAGACAGTGTGTGTGTCTACGGTCATAATTCATATTATTTAGGAATTGATTACAATTTACTATTCAAATTTCTAAAGGTTTTTCTTAGTATCCTCCAGCAGATGAAGAAGACGAAGCTCCCAAAGGTTGAGCCAAAGGTCCTGAGACTTCCGGTGCTCCGTAACTTCCACTTCCACTTCCGCTTCCACTTCCGCTGCCAAATGCAGCACCACCAGCACCAGAACCAGCACCAGCACCAGAACCAGCACCTGAAGCATCCCCAGCTCCAGCTCCAGCACCACCGCCATTAAGACCACCATCCAAACCAGCAGCATCACCAGCAGCAGCAGCCGCCTCGGGGCTCTTATAACGGATGAAATAAACTTCGGGTTTGCTAGCTTTGGTTGGGGTTTGAGTGGGAATGACGACTTGAGGTCTGGATTCAGAGTCGGATGGTTTCTTCAATAGAACATAGACGAGTGTCTTTTGTTCGGGTGCGGGTGTGAGGAAATCTCCGAGGTCAATTGGTTCGGGCGTTGGTGGAGCTGGAGCTCGGATGAACAGGATTTTGTAGTGTTTCTCTGGGACTTTGGGTGCGCTTGCGGCTTTTGGAGCCTTGGCTTCTGGCTCTTCAGAGGGAGCAACATGAATGAACACTTGTTTGGTGATTCTTTGTTCGTACTGTCCATTGTTGTTACCGGAAGCACCTGAACCAGATCCAGATCCTGATCCAGATCCTGAACCGGAACCGGAACCGAAACCAGCTCCAGAGTTAGCACCACCGTCGTTCCCACTTCCTGATCCTCCACTTCCGGAACCTGAACCTGAACCTGATCCGGAACCTGATCCGGAACCTGATCCTGAACCAGATCCGGCGGCGGCACCACCACTGTAACCACCGGCAGATGAGGAAGATGAAGATGATGCGGGTGCAGATGCAGATGCGGGTGCTCCGTATTGGTTAGAAACGGATGATGATGATGAAGAAGAGGATGATGATGGGGCACCATATTGATTGGAAACAGATGATGATGATGAAGGAGCTCCGTATGAAGCAGAGAGACTAGATGAACCACCGGAAGAAGAACCCGAGTTGGATGAAGAACTGGGAGCACCATAAGACGCAGATGGAGAAGAAACGGCAGCTGATGATGATGATGATGATGAGGGGACACCATAGTTGGAACTGGGTCTGGAGTTGGAGTTGGAGTTGGAGCTACCAGATGAAGAAGATGGGCCGTTGTATCCCCCAGAGGTCAATTGAGCAATCAATGAACTCAACGAGCTGTATCCTCCGCTTGAGCTGGAAGAAGTTCTGGATCCAGATCCAGAGCCAGAGTAACCTCCAGCTGAAGGAGAGGAGGAAGTTTGTTGAGCTGCAGGGACTCCATAAGATTGGGATGAGGCAGATGAGGATCCAGATCCAGATCCAGAATACCCACCAGCACCAGATTGTTGACCGGAAGTAGATGAAGAAGATTGTTGTCCAGCACTGCTGTAACCTCCAGCTTGTTGTCCTTGTTGTTGTTGTTGACTTGAAGCAGCATTTCCAGAGTAACCGCCTTGAGAAGAAGCAGCGTTACCAGCTCCAGAGTATCCACCGGAGGAAGAAGATCCAGAAGATCCAGAATTTCCAGCATTTCCAGCATTTCCAGAATATCCACCAGATTGTTGGCTAGAAGCAGCAGCAGCTCCCGAGTATCCGCCAGATTGTTGTTGTTGTTGCTGTTGTTGTTGGGAAGAAGCAGCTGGGGCGCCATAAGCGACCGATGTAGATGCAGCTTGATTTCCAGAATATCCGCCTTGAGCTCCACCATTTCCAGCTCCAGAGTATCCGCCAGATTGTTGTTGGGATTGTTGGGATTGTTGTTGTTGTTGTTGTTGGGGGGCAGAGTATCCACCAGATTGTTGACTGGAAGCAGCAGCAGGGGCAGCAGGGGCAGCAGGGGCAGCAGGGGCTCCATAAGCAGCGGAAGTAGCAGCTCGGTTTCCATCAGCATATCCACCTTGACTTCCGGATGAAGTAGATCCAGCATTTCCAGAGTATCCACCAGATTGTTGTTGGGATTGTTGGGATTGTTGTTGAGCTGGAGCACCATAAGCTTGAGAAGAAGCCCGACTGCCAGAATACCCACCTTGACTTCCCTGTTGCTGTCCACTGTAGCCACCAGCACCTTGTTGGTTTTGGCTACTGGCAGAACCAGAACCAGAACCGGAAGCTGAGGAAGCACCGCTGTAACCACCCGATGATTGTTGTTGACTACTTTGACTTGGAGCTCCATATTGATTGCTCACTGATTGTTGTTGTTGTTGTTGGGATTGAGCAGGAGCTGCGTAAGCCGGTGAAGACAAAAGCATGGCCCGAACGAGATCCAATTGTTGTTGTTGATAGGCGGAAAGGCCGGCACTTGGAGCACCATAATTGACGAGTGGAGCTTCAGCCATGACGGTGGCAAACAGCATCCCCGTGGATGCAATCATCAACTGTGTATCGCGTATATACAATTATACAGAATCAAAATAAAACACAACAAAACAACAGGTAAATTGTAAAATCCGTATTAAAATTTGTCACTTTGACAATTTTTTCTCATTTTGATAATTGATTTTCTTATATAGACTTACCGCAAAAATCATGATGATAAATGATATATTTTTTGTTTAGAAACCGACCGACCGCGTATGTTTGGCGGATATATAAATAAATAAATATATAGAGAAATATGGAAAAGTGAAAAAAAAAGTATACCAATCCGAGGATTGTGTTTAGGATTGAATATTGAGAAAATAATATAAAGAGGTATAAAGATGAGGAAAAAGGGAGAAGAAGAGATGTTACCAAGAAGAAGGCAGATGGATTTCTGATACTTTGATCACACTTCCATTCGCCTTATAAATGCTTGACAATCTCCCAATAAGCTATTTGCTATCTTGAGAACTCCCCGCAATCTATTCTCCTCACCATTTAGCCTTCCACACACACACACACACACACACATCAAAAATGTCTATACAAAATCAGAAGACAGTTGAGAGAGAGAGAGAGAGAAAATGATGGCGGGTGCCGAGTGCCAAAATTTCCACCATATCAAAATCAAGCACCTTTTTAGCTCATTAAAAAGACATGTTGGTAATTGGTGGTGTGTGTGATGATTCTGATTGAGTGTGGCAGTAGACAGACGGTTGAAATTTCAATCGAAATTGAAAGCTTTTGTGATGAGAATGATTCACACAATTTGTACATACATTTTTGCTATATACCCTTTAATTCATTCTTCTTCTGCTGTGTGTGCTTCCTCTTCCTTCACTCAATTTGCCAATATGTACTCGAATTCCTTCAGCATCTCTCCTTGTCGTCGTCGTTGTCGTTGTCTTTGTCTTTGTGTTTGCGTTGTCTGACATACGAATAAAACAAACACAATCAATAAAAGCTCTGTTGGGGTGAAAATGAGAATGAAAACAAGACGGACAATATTGCATTGCAGTAGAGTTGGATTCGAGTCTTATTATTATCATAATTATTGTTGTTGATGCTGCGGGCTGCTTCTACTTCTTCTTCTTCTTCTTTTCTTTTGCCTTTGCTTATTATATCACTCGCATTCTACTTTAAAAGTACTTTAGTTTAAAGTTGTACGATAAAAACAGTCAAAAAGAATCAAGAGTCAAACGTCAAACGGCAATGGTCAAAAGCAGGGATGCAGAAAGCCTTAGCAAACATGCAGATGCAGACAAATTAACAAGTTTGAGCTTTAGACAACATTTCCATGTTTTCACACATTCATATTCTCATTTGTATATTTATATACACATGATATTTCAATTTTTCAATCATTATTTTATATCATATGCTGATTCTGATTACACATGTCACTTTTCCCATCCTTTTTCGTAAATCCAATCACACGCAAACAGAAGACAGAGACACTTAGCAAAAAAATCCTGTTCGCTCTGTGGCTTCTGTTGCTTTTTTGCTTTTACCTTTTAAATTATTGTGAAAAATTACGTTTGAGGACGTTTGACATTTTATGGATATAGTGGGCTTCCTTCTTTGATAAATGATTAAACGAGTACATGAGTAATGACGAGAGAGCATTTTCTTGCATTATTGCGCTTTTATAAACATAATTAATTATAGATACGAAAAATCTTTCAATATACATATTGGAAATTGAAACCAACAAAAAATGAGAGAATTGAAAATGGTCGTAAAAATCGTATCCAAAATGTTTGGGGGGAATAACTCGAATAAAAATTACTGTAAATCAGTCAATTATTGGGATTTTGCAAATTTTTTAAGCACAAATGGCAAATACTGTAGTTTTTTGTGATGATTCTCTCATTTCATTTGTGTGGATGAGCGACAATGAGCGACAATGAGAGAGAGAGGAAATTAAACGACGAGAGTTTGGGCTATATCTTCTTCACTTTTCCTGTGTTTCTTATTCTATTCTGCTTATGATAATGTTTGTTGCAGTTTTCAGCAGGAGCGAGTGTAAAATAAATAAAATAAAGGATTTTTGAGATGTGTGTAAGTTGAATGGGCCATTTGCCATTTACATTTGCCATTTTCACGTACTCATTTCATTTTTTGTTGGTGTTGGTCATTGTGCATTCGTCATGTACATAATTCTCACATTTCATTGGTGACATGTTCTAAATTCTGTCTATATTCTGGTCAACACTAATTAAAGTATGTGAAGCTGTCCAAAGTATTTGGTTCTTTGGCCTTTTGACTATATGTTTGAATATGAACCATGACCGTATTTTTATTCTGTTATTCTGTCAAAGAATTTCTTTGAGTATAGATATAATATATTATATATACATTACAGATTCTCAAATTGAATTGTAGGAAAACAAATTCACTTTCACGAGATTAGCCAAAGCACTTTAATAAAAATATTTTGATAAGATAATGTTGTAGAAAAATGATAGATATTGAAGATTAGTTGATCAATTTGATTGTGTGTGATCATGAAATAGAGATGAATAACAAATTACTCTCAGACTATCTGTATTTCAATGTTCTTTCTCATTCTTTGTCTTTTGTTTTGTAATCCCACTTTTTTCCTCGTCGTCATCGTCTGATTCATATGGCAAATAATAATATTTATATTTAGGTAAACATTCATATTTTTGCATCTAAGTTATTGTGTCCTTTTGGAGTTTTAATTTAGCTTGAATATGAAGTCCACGTTTTTTTTCTAAACTGTCAATCAGTCTCAATTATGTACTATAATTATTGTGATTATTGGTAATTAGTAATGACTATACTCTGGATTAAAGCTTAGCTGTGTAAATGATGCTGTTCAATTAATTACGTGTACCTATACTGAAAAATGAATTGTGTGTGTGTGTATTCGCACTTTTATTCTCGTTTGTCGTCGTTGTGTGTGTGACACGATTGAGGATTGATGACGAGCGATAAAAGCAGACGGTAGTCATCCGTCGTCAGTCGTCACTTGTCCACTTGTCAATTGATTATCATTATGATGAGGTGGAAATCTTGTAGTTTTGTATAGTTTTGGATATATGTAGTTTGTATAGTTTCATCTTCATCTAAATTGTCGTCGTTCAGATCTCATGCCAAAAACAATGTGTATATAGGTATGTATTTCCCCTCAAAGTGACAAAAGTGAATTGAATTGGGATTTCTCTTCTTGTTCACATTGTTCACTTTTTTCCTGTATTGTATATTCGTATTCGTATTCGTATATAGTTTGTTGTAATTATTATACTTTATATCGCGATCGTACCGTACATACAATCCCAGCAGTTTTTGGCTTCATTACAATAAAAAATTACAAGTTTTTGCCACATCTCATCACTATGTAAAATCCGAAATCCGTCAAGGTCGTTTCTATTTCTCTCATTTTCTAATTCCCATTTTTCGTCACTAGTCAGATTTAATCATCATCATCATAAAGTATAACTAATCACATTAAATGGAAACCTAAAGGAAACTTCCGAAAGTTTTGTCCAATGAAACGAAACAGGAGGGGAAAATGAAATCTCACAAAACTGATCAAATTATCTATAAATTCTACACAAAAAAAGAAAAAAATCTAACTCTCAACTCCAGACGATACGATTTTATACACTACCCAATTTAAATCACAGCAAGGGAAATTCCAGGAAATTCATCTTTGACATTGTTTTCCTATAAGAACGTTCAACGTTTTGGCTTTCCTTTGTTTACTACGCAGTTTGACGCCGTACAGTACTTTTCACGGATAGTTTAGCCGTAAAAATTGCCGTCCACAAGGGATTTACGAGTATTTTGTGTACTTTGCACCCAAATTCATGTCACACACTAACATAAATAAAGTCTCGTTGGTTTTCCCTCTTTTTTTCACACATGCCAAATAAGTAAATTCCACACACACACACACATTTGATTCCTCGAACATCATTTCATTTCATTGATTTTGATAATGGAAATGATTGTCATTGGTCACAGGTGTAATATAATTCTCTCTTTTGGGAGTTTCTTATCTCGTCAGCATATATACTGCATTTTCCACAGAATAAATAAATATGCAAATGACCAAATGTGTATGCAAATGTACATCAAGTACAAGTGAGTTTGCGGTGATTATGCAATGACAAATCGTGTTTGTTTGTTGCCTCACACACACACACATGTATTAGAAAGCAGCTGCTGTTAGATGTACTACATGTCATCAAAATATTCTAAATTGTAAATATAATACAGGAAATCCACACTTTCTAGCACAAAAACATCAAAAATCTCACAAAAATTCCCTCCTGCACACAGAGCGATCGTTGTAAAATTGAGAGATTTAAAGGAAACTCTCTTAAATTTTCTTGTGTAAATTACAACACACAAAACTGATGTACAGATATATTTATAAGATTCATAAAAACAGCTGCGAGCAGACAAATCAGAGATACTTCCAAATCATTTTGTATATGCTCAATTAAATTCATGATTTGTATACATTTTATATATATTTTGTATGATATTTTTTAATGGAAAAAATGAGTCGATCCAAGAAATCCAGATGCGCTCGCAATCTGGATTTCAGTAAAAGTGTATGAGGATTTTTTTTTTTTTTTTTATATGGTGAAAAATAAAGATGAACATTTTATTTTTGTGTTTCGTAGTAAAAACATAAAATATTTTGTAAAAAGTAAATAGTAAAAAGTAATAGTAAAAAAAAGTCTTGAGGGTTGTTGAGATGAGAGAAGTGACTGACAACGAAGAGTGAAGTATAAGTGATTCGGCTATATACGATATAAATAATAGCTTTTTATAGTAGGAGAGGTGTGTCTTTGCAGTTTGCAGACATAAAAAACAAGCGGAAAACAATAAAAATTGGAGAGAAGTATTTATCTCTATATATTATGTGTAAAAATAGTATAGGAATCGCCTAAAAGCTAAAGACTTTTGTAGAGAAATCTTATAAAAAACGAAGGAGACTAGTTTTTTTCTGCTGCTCGTGTGTGCTTCTTTCTTATCTTTTTTTCGCCTATGATATTTCCGAACACAAAATCCCAATAGACAAATAAATGGGAGGAGAAAACGATGACAAAAGGACACGTTGACTATACACTATACATAAAAATACAAAAAAAAAGAAGGAAAGAAAAATGATCTGATCTCCTTCCCGTTTCTTAACCCTAAAAATAATTAAGGAAAAAACTGGAGGAACTCTCAATATCATATTTCGATCGTTTTTTTGTACCTATAGTGTAAAAATAGTATAGGAAATTGAAATAGCACATGGGGAAATGGGGGAGAGAGAGAGAGAGAGAGCGAGAGAATGAGGAAAGTAGTATGTGAAGTATGAGGAACATTTTTGGTAAGATTCGTAGAAAAAAGTGTGTGGAAAAAGAAAGCTCAGCTCAAATCATGTGGAACAGAGTTGAAAGGAGACGAAAAAACACGTCCTATATCAAAACTGGAACATGAATTCAAAACTGAGACTTTTGACATGAATCTGTGGTTGTGGTTGTTTTTGTTGTTGTTGTTGTTGTTGGGGATGAATTTGGTTGGATTTGGTTGTTGTTTTTTTAATATCCTCCAGCAGCTGCTCCGCCAGCTCCAGCTCCTCCAGCACCACCAGCTCCAGCACCAGCACCACCAGCACCGCCCAAAGGAGCACCAGCACTTTGTCCAGGAGCACCATAACTTCCATCCCCACCATTGTTGTTACCATTATTCCCATTGCTACCATCATCAGCAGGAGCCTCAGGGCTCTTGTACCGAATGAAATAAACTTCGGGTTTGCTAGCTTTGGTTGGGGTTTGAGTGGGAATGACGACTTGAGCTCTGGACTCAGAGTCGGATGGTTTCTTCAATAGAACATAGACGAGTGTCTTTTGTTCGGGTGCGGGTGTGATGAAGTCTCCGAGGTCAATTGGTTCGGGGGTTGGTGGTGCTGGGGCCTTGATGAACAGGATTTTGTAGTGTTTCTCTGGGATTTTGGGGGCACTTGGGGCTTTTGGGGCCTTGGCTTCTGGCTCTTCAGAGGGAGCAACATGAATGAATACTTGCTTGGTGATTCTTTGTTCTCCAGCACCATTTCCATTTCCGTTTCCATTTCCATTTCCGTTTCCGTTTCCATTTCCGTTTCCATTTCCACTGCCAGCTGGGGCTCCGTAGGCTGCGTTGGGATTGGCATTGGCATTTCCTGCACCAGAATATCCACCTTGAGCTCCACCATTGTTAGCAGCTCCTGAGTATCCACCAGATTGTTGTTGTTGGGAAGAAGCAGCTGGGGCTCCATAAGCAGCCGATGTAGATGCAGCTTGATTTCCAGAATATCCGCCTTGAGCTCCACCATTTCCAGCTCCAGAGTATCCGCCAGATTGTTGTTGTTGTTGGGGGGCAGAGTATCCACCAGATTGTTGACTGGAAGCAGCAGCAGGGGCTCCATAAGCAGCGGAAGTAGCAGCTCGGTTTCCACCAGCATATCCACCTTGACTTCCGGATGAACCAGCTCCACTGTAACCTAAACAATCCCAAACACAAGAGAAACCCGGGTAAAGTTGAGAACATCAAGTTGTTGATCTCCTCGAGAGTTTTTTTTTTGTTGTATCCCGAAAAACAAATACTAATAAACAAATGGATTTTCTGTACCTCCAGATTGTTGTTGTTGTTGTTGTGCACCAGAATATCCACCAGCATTGGAACTGGCAGCTGGGGCTCCGTATTGACTGGAAGCTTGAGGAGCTGGAGCAGCTGGAGCTCCATAAGAAGTGGAAGCAGCACGATTGGCATTAGCACCAGAATATCCACCGGATTGTTGTTGGGAGGAAGCTGCTGGAGCACCATAAGCTTGAGAAGCTCCACGGTTTCCGCCTTGGTATCCACCGCTAGCACCACCGGAATATCCACCGGATTGTTGTTGAGAAGCTGCTGGAGCACCATAAGCTTGAGAAGCACCACGACCGCCTTGAGCACCAGAATACCCGCCAGCTGAGCTGGATGATGATGGAGCTCCGTATTGGCTACTGGGGTTGCTTGATGGGGCACCATATTGGCTACTGGGGTTGGCTGATGGAGCTCCATATTGATTGCTCACGGATCCACCACGTTGACCACCATTGGACGATGAGGAGAAGGATGCAATTTCTCGGGATGGAAGTGGTGCGGAGTAACCCTGTTGAGAGCCACGTTGCCCGGGAGCACCGTAGTTGACGAGTGGAGCTTCAGATGAGACAGATGCTAAAAGCATCCCTGCGGATGCGATCAACTGCAAGAAAAAAAAGGCAAAGACACCAATTTCATTTTTTATTCAAATTTTGCACACAAGTTTCTTAATTGTGTCTTTCTTCTGTTTTTTTTTGGAGGAGAAACCCGAAAAAACTTGGAAGAAATATAATTTTGATTTTGATATGAGCGAGAATTTTGATAGAATATTTGAGAGGAATGGGAATAGAACTTTTGTGAACTTGTGAACTGTGGAATTTTGTTTTGATTGTGTGGGAATCTCACCATTAAAATCATGATGAAAAGTGTGGTGGTCTGGGACTCGCACTAGAAAAAAATAGATAAAGACTCTCCGAAGAGGGAAAGTATAATAAGAAGAAAAAATGTAAGGATTTGTAAAAAAAATAAAAAAGGAAATGTGGAAAGATGAGAGAGAAGAAGAGAAGATGTGACTAGGAAGATGAGAAGAAGATTTCTGTTGATTTGATGAGAGGCAGCGGAGCCTTATAAATGGTTTGAAAAGTCCATTCTCAACGCCATTGTGATGATTGTAAAGGATTGTGAGGATTGTGAGGATTCCCCCCGAGTGGAAACCGGCCACCACGAATTGACTTGACATCATATGGGTATGGGTATGGGAGATGAAACCAAGAAGAAAAAAAATTGCACATTGCCAAAAAAAGTAACAGCAGCTAATAGATGAGAGACATTGGGGATTTGGATTGTTGGATTGTTGGATTGTTGGACGTGTAGTCGGTAGCTCATTAGATAAGAAACATGGAAAGAGACTTGCTTGAGCCTTGTTTTGATTTGATTTTGAGTTGTCACTATCAAGTTTTCAACACCTACATATTATAAGGTTGTCAGTGTGTATGCAAAGACATGCACACACAACACACAACACATGTTCAAGTTTCCAAATGGATATGGCAAAGAAATTACATGTACATGTGTACATAGATTGAAGATTGACCCACAGATATACTTTAACCACACACACGTTCAGTATTTTCTATTTTCATTTTCTCCTCGTAAACTCCAATTCAGAGGTGAGTTTTGTCTTGTTTCTCTCTCTCTCTCTCTCTCTCTCTGTGATTCTTATGTCATTTTCAATTGCATTTGACGGCTACAACTGCGGCTACTATACGACGACGACGACGATCACTGTTATGTTATTCCATGGGAAAACTCGTACGATAAAAAAAAACGACAAAGGATTCTCTCAATCTCAATGTATTGTATTTATGTGTATGTACTGCAATAAGTTGGAGTTAACACGTGCTCTCAGATTTCTAGAATCACACACAATCAAACAAAACACACAGCGACCAGAGAATTCGAGTCATAATGTATAAAATCATATACAGCTGGTTCAAGATTTGAAGACTTGCAGAGTGTCATCATTTGTTCATTTTTTTCTTTCATTTTTTTTTTTTTTTTTTTTTTACCTCTTTCCCTGCCATTTGATATTCATACTAAGTATTTCATAGCATATCATAGCATATCATAGCGTGTGATCGAGTGAGACATGGAGTTAATTGAATTAAACGAACCACTTTACATTTTTCATTTTGCACTGTGTGTCGTCGTCTCCGTGTCATAAAGTCACAAAATATACTCGAACGGCATTTGACATTTCCCTAATTTACAACTGTTTTCAATCCAAATACAAATATTTGAATACAAAAAATACAAAAAAATGTACAGAGAGAGAGAGAGAGAGAGAGAGAGAGAGAGAGAGAGAGAGAGGCAAACGAATAATGCGCATCTTTTCTTTTTTACCTGTGTGTGTTTCATTTTCATGATTTTCATATGCATTATTCGCATGGGAAATGAAATGAAAAATGAAGAAGCGTAACAAGTTTGGAGTGCACTCGACTTGACTTGACTTTTGAGTTGAGTGTAAGTGTGAATTTGTGTGGATGTGCATAGGACAAAAAATGATAGAACCTCTAAATATAATAATAATTACAGTCAAGTAAAGTGAAATCTTCTTTTACTCTTTCTTTTCCTTCTTTTCCTCCCCAAAAAAATGCTCAAAGTAAATATATTTATGTGCATGACTTCAAATGTCAACACGGGCGATAAATCAATTTGGAATTAAATGCAGAAGCAGAAGCACAGAAGCAGAGTCAGTGAAATGCAGCAGCAGCAGTATAGCATCAAATAAAACATAAACAAAAACTGAACCTTTTCAATTTCAATTTCTAATTATTCCATTTCCATTTCCATTGAGAAATTATCAATCGTCCATATCACAGTATATTTTTAAATCACCATCGCTTATTGAATACTAATGAAATGATCATCGTATGATATGATAATTAATTAAGTGAACAGTTGAATAGTCAAGTGTCAACAGTTTATACTCATCATTTCCTATCAAACTATTTTTGTACATACATATACATTTTGCAGGCGATTGTCAAATCATGCTGAGCTCAAATTTGGCTTGAACGTCTTAAAACAATCCATCCATTAAAATTGTAAATTGTGCCTACAGAAAATACATATTATTATATTTAAGTGATATAAGTCTCTATTTTTTTTATTATTTTTTTTTGAAGCAAAGTCGAAACCATATGCACAGAAGGCGAAACAGCTTGAGACTGGCAAACAGAAAACAGAGGGAAAGTCATTGAACGTTTAATTTCCTATAGTCGATCTCTATATATTTATATTATATCTCTATCTCTATAGGGAAAAAATCTGAATATTTGATAGCATCTTATGAGGATGGAAGTCGTCTGGTCAACATTATTACATTCGAGTTGCGAATATCACCAAATTCTGATGACGGAGAGTGGACAATCCACATGCATTTCATCTTCATTTTCATGCAAGTGCGTATGGACTTGTTTTTTTGGTGGTGGTGGTGGTGATTGTTTTGATTTGAGGTTCACTCAATTTTTTACATAATAACTTTTTATTATACTATTATTATTCTTATCAATATTAAAATTATGCTATGCAAAGTGTGAGTGACGTGACATAAAAACGTATCCAAACAAAAGTGTGTATTAAATTTACAATTTACAATCAAGGATTTATTATCTAATTATTAGTGGCGATGGATTTCTCATGGTCTCGTCGTTGTCGTCGTCGTCGTTGACAAAATCTTGTCAAACACACATACACACAAAGATCGAATCGAAACACAGTTTTTTGGGGAGAAATCTGATGAGATGTTGAAGCGAATCCACAATAATCCACCCACAAACCTCCAAATCCAAACCCAAAACACCACTCCAAATGCACACTTAAACTCAAATGACGTGTGTGTGACGAAAAAAATCTTGAAATCTTGAAATTGAAATCACTGCTTCGACCTGAAATTGAAAAAACTCTTATTGAATATCGAATAAAAAACATGGAAAGTCGAAATCAATGCAATATTATTATTATTATTATTATTATTATTATGGAAAAATGTTGTCCTTTTTGCTTTTTGTCACTTGTCGCAAGTGATGAGCAATCAGCATTAATCATGTAGAATGTAGAATCAAGATAATCAGAGTCAAGAAAAAAAAGTGTGTGGTAATTTTTCTGTAAAGTTTTCTCTGCCTTGATTCTCGATGTACAGATATTATGGAAATTAAGATTGACGCAACAAAAGGCAGAGCCGAGTTATAATTAAATATATATATATATGTATATAAATATATTTATAAATACACTTGACTGTGTCAAAAGTACGTAGAAGACAGAGTTAGCAATGAAATTACATTAATAGTCAATGGCCAGCATCTTATATGTTGTTCTCGTTCTAATTTCAATTGTTGTTCTATTCTGACTATCTGTGTGTGTGAGCAAAAAAAAAGAGTGTCATTTCTGTGATTTTTGAGGTGATGGATGTGTGGAAAATGGAAACCCAAATGCAAATAATCAAATAATTTATATTGACAAATGTAATTAGTTGACGAGATTGTCAAAGAAGATGTCAAAATGAAGATGAAAGCGAGTGTGTTCTGTTCTGTTCTCTGTTCTGTGTGTGTGTTTTGTGTTTTGTGTTTCGTGTGCATGTCGAAAACAAAAATTACAAAAGTGGACAATGTAACTGTGCAGCAAAAACACGACATGTGAATGACGAACTTGTTTATTTTCTTGTTCTTATTTTCTTGTCCACTTGTCCCATCCATTTATATATTTCAGAGTCAGAGTCATCTTAATTTTCCATATCTGCTTGTTCAACCTCCAAATCCCAATCCTATCACAACCACACACTATAATCAATAATCTTTTCACCAATTTGTCATTGAATTTGGATAATTACAGACGTACAGACGTGTGTACATTCTCTTTTATTTCTTTACTCACACGATCCATTTTTTTGATTAATAAAGATAAAGATAACAGGGATTTTTTTCCCCTTAATTGAATTGAATTGAATTGATATAGAGAATCTCAAACTATATATGCGTGTGGGAATTCTAGTCGTAAAAGTTCCTTTCCAAGAGCAAAATGTTTTAATTGATGTGATGTCACCACGGACAACTAAGGACCATTTTATCTGTATAGTCACGCAAACAAATTTGTTCATATAAATAAATAAATAATTGAATATGTAGTGACGTGACAATTAAGAACCCAGAAGAAGTATTTAGTACTTACTGTGAATGCCTTCGACTTTTGTGGTACTTACGTGCTTCCATTGAAATCTCTTGACGTGGACGTGAACGATGACGATGACGATGAGGATGAATACCAATAATTTATTATTGTCCATTTACTGTGTCGTTCTGATTGTGAATTGTGTCCCAAGTCTATGGACAAACTCCGTTTGGGCCCATGAATCTGATCATGCTGACGGTGATACCGATTCTAATTCCGTAAGTATGATCTTCAGTTTTTTTTTTTTTTTTTTTGAAAAAAGCCAAAATATCATAGGAAAATAAGATTATTTTATTATATACGATAAATATCTATATGAGGGAAATGAAGAAGATTATTCGGACGATTGTATATATATATGTTTGTATCGTACACTTTGTATATATAGGCAAGTACATCGATAAGGACAATGAAGAATTGAACGCGGAAAAAGAAGCCAAAGAATGGATCATAGCATTTCTGAGTAAGAATGCAAATTCCACACATTTCAGTAATGCTGGTAATCGGACGAAGAGGAACTTTACCGAGTATTTGGACATCTTCATGCCTTTCCAGGGGACTCCAGCCGACATTTTCATATTCCTCATCATGCCCGTCATCATGGCAGAAATCACTGGAGGTAAAATAAAAAATACTAACGATAAGATAAAACATATCGTCTGTTAAGTTCACAAACGAACTATAATTATTTTCCTTAATTTCGTTGACCTGCTCCAAAGGTCAAATGGCTCATGATGGAGCTGTGGGTCCTTCGACATTATTGTCTGCCATGACCTTTTCTGTCACCCTGAATTTTTTCAGAATTTTACCCACAAAGACGGACGCAGTAGGAGCATTTTTCGCACATTAAGGAAAATCGTTATAGTTCGTTTGTGAACTTAACAGACGATATATAAGATACTTACCCCCAAAACAACCCAGGGCAAAAATGGGCCAGGTATCCACATTGCGGGGCCTTGTGGTAAATGAATGCGGCCCACAATGCCATGTGGATACCTGGCCCATTTTTGCCCCCGGCTCCTCTACTGCCAAGTAAAACTATGTTTTTTTTGTGCAATTTGGACGCCACTTGATATTATTTTTTATTAACCACACTCCTGTGAATATGGAGAAAAGAGGAAAAATAAACAGGAGTGGTTGTTTTTGGTTGTTTGTTGGTCCACAGAGCTTTTGCGTCGACTGAGACCACGATTTAAAGAGAAAGATCGTATGGAATATCCGTTGGTGCCGCTCGTTTACTTTCAACAGTCCTACAAGGAATCCATTACGAAACGGCATAATAAACGAGCGTTGACGTCCATCGCGACTCATTTCATTATTCGAGCAAATGAGACGTACATTGATTTGGATGAGATTCGGAATGCAGCCAATACGAGGCAGACGTTGGCGAGGAGTCCATGGACCCTCGTCCGTTTCATGATCCGACTCCAAATCATCTATTCCAAGTCCAAGCGAGAAGAAGAAGAGAAAATGAATCGGAAGGCAGCGTTGCGGGCGACCGAAGCTGCCCGCCTGGAGAAGGAATCCGGTCCTCTGGATATTGAACATGAGAAATTTGCTCAAATTGTGATGGCCAAGATTGAAGCACAACAACATAAACCGGAATCCCGACCGAGTCTCGGCATTGATGACAATGTAAAGAAGGCCACCGCCAGGGATTTACTCATGTGAAGAAATCCCTGTACAAAGTGTACAACTCAAATAAACAACTGATTTACATAAAAATCGTCTTCTTGCTTTGAATCAAATATAAAATATTCTTCAATAATAATTCATTTACATGTTCACGATGGACAGTCCAGCACATCAAAATCACAGGCCATGTTAATTGTGAAGACACTATATTTGTCGTCTAAAATGTCGTAAAGAGATCTCCATTCTTCATTATATATTATTATGAGGGAGAAGAATATAGGCAAAAGATTTTGTTGGGATTATATGTGAAGAAACTCCTTTTTTTGTTGTTGATTATTTCAAGGTTGAAAGAAGCGTACGTGTCGTGAATATTTAGCAGTCACAGCTTCTTTGAATTTGCTAAATTCTAGTCTTAAATTGATAATTTGTTGGCCTCTATTTGCTTTTTGCTTGTGGAGTGTTGAGGATTCATTTTGGTCAAATGTCTATCAAAGCTTGAAGTTTTGCATACACAATTTTGAGCTCTGTCTCACGAATTCAAATTCATAATGCATAATTAAAAGGTATATGGAGCAAAAAATTGAGGTCATTTAAATTTTACAATGGCCAATTGTAAATGTAGACAATTGCTCATCCTCGAGGGTAAAGAATTAGCATGGAGCTCCATAAGCAACAATGTATAGTCTTCCAGTCTGTGTTTTTTTGTATGTCTATATAGACAAACTGCATTTTCATTCCTGGAGGAAAAACGAACTCAGCACAGCCAATTGGGGAAGACTGAGATTTTAATTATGTACATCCCTTAATTAATTCCATTTACTATGTACTACGTTGGCATCTATACTATTTACTATTATTTATGATCATGCAATAATTGTTGTTATGTTACACGTAATTAAATGTACATAAATGACATAATCCAGTGATGATTAATTAAAAGTATTGACTAGGTCATTCTTGGTTTTTTCAAGGAATAACAGTAAATGCGCCAAAATTGAAGTACCTGAAAAACTTCAAAAAACTTGTGATTTCGTGGTGATTTTGAGTTTTTCACATTTTGCCTTTTGCATTTAATTCTGATTCGAATGGACAATTAGTAATTTGTGTAAATTAAATTGAAAGCTTAATTATATGATGGGGGTGAACTGTTTAGTTCCGCAGTGTACTAACACAGGCAAAAATCTCAAGTGTCTCCTTTTTTGGATTTCCACAATTGATGAAATCAAACGACGATCATGGATTTTTTTAAAATCAGGTAAGTATATTATTATGTACGTGTATAAATTACAAATAGAAATCCATTTTCAGACCTTTTGAGTTGTGTAAACACAACTTGTGTTTGTTTTTCCACTACTTTGAAGCATAAATGATAAAAATCTAAGTAGTGTATAGAGTGCATTTTAAACGTTTTGTTTTGTTAAAATAATAATGCACTTATATAAACTACAAAAAAAATCGAGTAAATTTGTCAACACTCCCACTCGCTCACATCTCTGGACAATACAGATATTTGTAGGTGTATTTGTGGGTCAATTTGGGATAGGAAAACTAATTTGAATTTTGGAATGCGTTTAAATGCAAAATGCAACAACTTTATATGTAACTACCTATATTTATGTACATGGAGAAAAATGAAAAATGACAAGGCCATTTGTTTGTTCGTCCTCTTTCATATTTCAGTTCTCACATTAAACAAGTTTGCATAGAAGTGTATTAGTAAATTTACTAGAATCTCTACATGTATTTCTCATGTATACTGTATAAGATATACCCACTTGAAAAGCATTTCCTAAAATCTAATGCAATTCCAATGTCCGTCACTTTATTTATCAAATGTTGAATGTGCTTGTGTGGCTCATTCTCTCTCTCTCTCTCTCTCATTTGTTGGTTCGTGTTGCATTGGAATATCTCTGAGTCAGTTTACAATTAATGACGTGATGTTTACAATTATTCATGGACAAAAGGTCTCCTCATTTTTTCTCCTCTTCCACTCGTGGCATTGGTTTTTCCTTACCAGTTGGCAATGAATTCCATTGAAGAGAAATATACATATCTATATAGTCCACACTTAATATAGTGCTCATGAAATGTCCGTGTGTCTGTACCTATGTAAAATTTCTTTCAGGTTCCAACTATTACATGTAATATGGTTTTTTTGCATCAATTATAAACCTTTTCGTAATTTGCAATTCGTCCATCGCCTGAGCTGATTTATTTCTCATTCATTCTCCTTTTTATTCCAGTAAAGTATAGAGACAAAACTCGAGCGCTCATAATATTTGTAGTTAGTTTACTCTCGTTATTGGTTTGATGTGCGTCAGGGATTTGGATTCATTGTGCAATTTCCCATTTCCAACTCCGCACTATCACTATTGTCAAAGAAGTATATTAGTTGAATTCACTCGTGTAGACGTTTAGCATAAAAGAAAAGGAAAAGTACCCTACATGAACAGGAAAGTCAAAGTGCAAAGGTTTGTTTAATTTTCTTGTTCCATTTCAATAAGGATTCAAAATCATTGTCGATTGTGTAGAAGAGGATAAACTTGATTCAAATATATACAGAGTTCAGATTTTTCTTCATAAATGCACACAATACAATGTCATATGTGTTTTATTTTTAAATTGTTATCGTGAGAGATCAACAGGAAATTATATACATCTGTGTTGACGAAAGAGGCCACACAAACAAATATATAAATATATACAATATAATAATATGTATTGTCAGATTTTTCAATATAGATTTGACATTTGATCTCCTGACTTTAATATTTAATAGGAAATATCGTAGAAAAATTGACATTTTAGCGTATATAAATTTATAAATAAATAAATACAAAATTAGATTTTGAATTGTTTGAATTTGAATGTCTCTTCAATTTTATATATTGAAGTTTTAGTACAGTTTTCACTGTTCACTGAAATACAGATATGTTCAATGAAAAGATTTTGTAACTTTTTAATTCTTCATATTTCTATTTCGTAAATTGTAACTTTTAATAAGGAATGAAGCAGCTAAAAACACTGCAGTTCAGATTCAGGGGAACGTGTGACTCTCGTTTTATTGACTTGGGGAAAAGGGGAATTAAATGGAATTGTAAAAGTTGCGGGGGCACATGTGTATAAATACAATATATAATTGTACAGTCAACAGTACGAGTTAAAGTTGAAGTTAATGTGTGGGGTATTTCAATTGTACTGCGGTTAATAGTTAACTGGGACTCCTCTCGTACATGTGAGACTGTCATAATTATTATTTAATTGCATTTAAAGGTAATTTCGTATTTGTATTGTGTATATAGGTATATATTCTGATTCTGATACGCCTTATTTCTACAGATAAATATGTACGTTTATACATTTACACTTGAATTCCTTGTTACGTGTTCATATGTCAATTGTCAATCGTCAATTTCATTCAATTTCAAGTGAATTAGCAGCGAGATAAGATAAAAAAAAAAGGTTTCTGACCAAGAAAAGCCTGTACAAATTAATCAAAGTAGACAAGGAACAGGGGATTATTATTTGAGAATCATCTCTTCACTATCCATTCAACTTGATTTTGAGTTTGAGAGGAATTTAATCGATTGGTACATTTAATAATTTTATACCTACTTAGATTCAAGTGACACACGTGTGTGAAGTCTGAGGTGAATTTCAATTTGGGGATTGTTGAGCCTCTGTGAAATGGCAGCTCCGAATGAACAAGAAATTGCTCTTCTTCCAAAAGTAATTCACGATACTATACCTAAACGATACCTAAATCAATGCTGAAATCATGGGTGAAAATTGAATTAATTTGAGTACAATTAAAATTAAAATGTGTATTTGTGTTTGTGTTTGTATAGTTTCGTGAACGGCTCCAGGATTTGAAGTTGGAAGGTTATCAAAATTCGGATATTTATTTGCTCCGATGGTTGCGAGGTATTTTCCAAACCCCAACGAGTTATATAATTCCACTGTTTAATCAATTATAATACATAATAAACTTGCTAGCATATAGTTTAATAAAAAATCTTTTAAATCCACAGCCAGAGAAAATTCCTTGGATCACTCGGAAGAAATGCTGCGGAAGGTGAATTTTGAAGGAATTACAATTTCAATTTACAAATATCACAGATATACAAACTTTTTACAATGCGCATCTATGGTTTTATAACGTGTTGTTTTGATTGGATTTTGCAGTCTTTGGCCTGGAGAAAAGATTTTGATATGGACTCGATTTTGACGTAAGATGAGAAAAATGTAACGAAAAAAGTAAAAGGATGATTTCCTGGTGATTTCCTGTTTTTAATTCGGATTTCTATACTTTTTATATAAAAGGTGGAAAGCTCCAGGGCACCTTCTCGATAAATACCAGGCTTATCTCTCTGGTTATGACGAGGACAATTCTCCTGGTAAATTTATAGTCTGCATTCAAGCATCTCCATATTATTTTATTTTTCATATCAATACATAATTCTTTTTGGCTCAATGAACTAATTGATTTTAATTTTTTCAATTTAAATTCCAATCTACAGTCGCCATCATTCCATTTGGTAAGCTCAGGATATTCTTTAATTTAATTGCTCGTAATTAATGATACTTTTAATATTGTAAATATTTACAATACATTTAATTAATTGTGAGTCTGTTCCCCGTCATATTTTGCAAAACAAAAATAGGGAAGTGGAATATTAAAAAACTGATTGAAGATGGTGACAAAACAATTTACATTCGATATGTGGACATGCTCTTTGAACGATTCCTCGATGAAATGAAAGGGAAAGTGACGAAAGAAGGGATGCCCGTTAGTCAATTCATTGCGATTTTCGACATGGATGGATTGTCCATGAAAACTTTGGCTTGCCTTGGAGGTGAGAATCTCCTATATAAAATCATTAATTAACCAAAGTACGAAATCCTTTGATTGTAAAATGTAATCATTTCTTCCTCATTTATATATATATGACGTTTTTCCATGCAGCCGTAAACGCGATTCTGGAGAATCTTCATCGTTTTGAACAAAATCAACCGGAAATCTTAAAGCAGGCATACATTGTGAATGGTAAATATAATATATATATATACATACATACGATAATTCAAAAACTAAAACTAAACAAAACTTTCGTTCCTTATTTTTTAATCAGTTACAAAATAGAATGGCAATGTTGAAATACATAATATAATATATACGTATGATTTATTCAGCATCCCGAGTCTTCACAATGTTATTCACCATCATCCGACCGATCCTGAGTCAACGGACATTTGGGAAAGTGAATATTTTCAATAGTAATTCAAGTAAATGGATGCCGGTTCTCCTCAACGTCATCCCACAGGATCAATTACCCGTCCTTGTGGGTGGAACCAATAAAAATTCAGGCGACGAATGGTTCAAGAAAGTCCCGAGAGCGGATGACAATGCTTACGCAATGACGACCGTGACAGTCGGAGCTGGCTCCAATTTGTCTATCAATTTGGCTGTTCACAAGATCCAAAGTGTCATCCAGTGGACTCTGAGTACAGATGCTCATGATATTGGCGTCTCTATTAAATTTGGTATTGACAGTATTCAACCATATGGACGATTCGCAAACAATTCCGGCTCCATCACCTGTGACCAAGTCGGGAATTACAGTTTCCTTCTGGACAACTCGTTCAGTCGTTATCGATCCAAAGTAGTTCGATACCACATTGACATTGTTACGAATAGTAGTGAAGAAGAAGACGGGGAGGAGATTAAGATTGAGGCAGAGGACAGTTGAAATTTAACTACCATCATTATTTAATTCATTTTACAGTAATTAAATATAAACACATGAATTTTCATTAGTCGGATTTTTCTCTTGATAATTGATCTCTTATCATCTGTCTCTGTCTGTTTATGTATTTGTATTTGTCGTTTCTCTCCCTGTTTTTCATATATATGTAAAATAATAAAAAGAGTACCGGTTTTTTCAATACTATACTGGAAAAATATTTGTTTTTTTTTGTATAAATATACATCATTTGCATTTTGAATCCACAGGAAAAACTTCACAGCATTGAGAATTTACTGTGAAAGGTCTTTTTTCAGTTTTATCAATTCAAACAGTGGCGGTTCCAGACCAATTTTCGAGGTAGGCCCAAATTTAAAATGCAGTTTTATCTAGTGTAAGTAAGTTCCTT
>JAIUND010002282.1:0-23918 GCA_034699125.1 Gisinianus flammeolus
TGCTCAGGAGACTCGAATTGACCAGTAAGGTCAATTCCAGGTCAATATCGAAAACATAGCAAAAAAGGTTTACTTGTTAGATATTTTAATTTTTCCACCACAACTTTCTTGACATAGCATTCAGAATTACAAGTCCAATGTCCTGTCCTACACTCTACTCTACTCTTTACATGTGCATTTTTGCTACCAAGATTTCAGATTTTCAATAAGTTTAACAAATGTTTTTTTCTTTTTGAAAGAATTCCACTGTTTATGTACGGTACAATAAATATATGAAGCCGTGCATAAAGTAAGAAAAGTTTATTATTGTACTGGAGATAAATGTGGTTCTCGAAAAGAATTAAATGAAGACAAAAGGAGAGTAACAGGAGCAAGCTGTTGTTGAAATTTGGAGATTGGAGACTCAGGAAAACAGGGTTGCCCCAGCTTCCTAAAATTCTGCATTTTTTTCTCCCTCTCCAGGACCGCTTTAAGTTACATTTCTTGCATTATGGTATCTATGTGCATGTATTATTACTATTACATATGTACATATTTTGTTCATATGCATGTTGATATGAACTATGGACCATGAGACGGTTTTAACAAGAAGAATGTGATGTGTTTTTACTAAAAACTTTTTAGTGTTTATGTAAAAAAGTGAAAAGGTACGATATAGAATAGAAGATGTTTTCATACGGCATACAAACCACGGAGATATTCATGCAGAGGGTGACTTTAGTGAATAGATGGATTTCCAACAGATAAAAACAGTTTATTTGCACTGTACCAACACGGAAAAGGATGAAGAAGAGAAGATCGAGACTTTTGGTCCTGTTTTTTTCTGTCGTTTGTTCAAAAAAGGCGTGATTTAGCTCCTTGAGTTTTACTCCATGGGGTTCCTTCCTGCCTAAATTTTTTTTTTGATAAACTTCACCCAATATCGTCTAGGAAAAATAAAGAGTTGGTGCTCGCCATAAGTGCAATAAATTACAATCAGTCGGGACGACCACCAAAGCTCCCAAGGAAAATACAATACAAACAACAAAATTTAAGGCAGATCATAATCATAATATGTAGAATTCGAAGGAATCTTGGCACTTATTTTGGGTAAGGCAATTTTTTTTAAATTTTGAACTGGCACTAAATGAAATTATTTAGTATGTACGATACACTATCAATGATGGGCACAGTGTGTGTTCACTGAAAAAAAGACTTGACTGCAAGAGCTCTAGATTTGTCTGTGCTGAATCTGTCTTTCCACATTCATAATTTATTTTGCTTCTCTCCACCAGAGCGAGCAGTCACAATAAACAATTATGAAAAAATTAATATTCAATTATCGTTTATCTATAATTTGTCTGATGAAGGGAATGGGTTTGATTTAGTAATGGCATTGCATTGCATTGTTTCAGAAAGGTACGAGTTGTCCTCTCTCTGTTGAGTTGCGTTGCGTGTAGGATTTTTTGGGGTGGTGAGAGTGTCTGTGTGTGTGCTTGAAATGTAAATTCGGAATTATTTTTTTATAGGTTTTTGTTCTTCTTTCTTTTTCAAAGTGCGAAGGAATTGTTCTTCATGCAGGTCAGCTTCATACTTGCATATCACGACCACAGTCAGTGGGAGAGAGAGAGAGAGAGAGAGAGAGAGAGAGCCAGCTCGTCAATAATCCTCAACTGTCATACATTGGGCAAACAATGCATATTATTTTATGAGTCTTCATGTTGACCAGGAGAGCAAACAAACTTGTTTCACCTTTAGAATCTTTATGACTTTTCCTCTTTTCCTCTCTTCATAATATTACCCTGGGTAATAATTCTCTTCGATTAATTTACATCCTATTTTACTCCTTCAAAAAATCTTTCCACTTGTTCTGAACTGAGGAGTCAACACAAACACAAACGCAAATATACAATACGTATATCAGTATTTATGAACAAATGTGGAATGGATCTTTATACATCTCTGTATGAATTCATGAGGAATAAGAAGTATAGAGACTACAAACATGATGGCATGGCAGCAGCAGCAGTAGTACACGGTAGTGCATGGGATTCAAGCGTCAATGATAACTAGCAAATTTTACGAGCATCTTGTCACGGCACATGCAGCGAATCGTAATTTTTTTCTCGGTCACTTCAGTCTCGACTCTAATGATGATAATTCCTTACTTTCAAATGACCAACTCTTTCTGTCCCATGTTTTCATATAGTCAAGAGACAACTAATGCTCTCTGGTATGAAACCCAAGTTGATTTGAGAATTACATATTTGAGTGGAGAGAGAGATGTGAGATTTCGAGGCTGCGGAAGTTTTTCATTATGAGAGATGAAAAGGCAAATGTATAGACGAAGAAGAAGAAGGGGAACTAAAATATTTTTTTTCCGTGCATATGTATCTGAATATTCCTTCGTTGTACTTACTTGTGTATAGAGATCCCCCCGTTGATTCCCAAATTTCCATGTTTATTCAGAAAGTTGTTTAAACTCTGTCGATGATCATATTTTTTCCTTTTATACTCTCATATTTCCATCTCTCAAGACAACAATGGAGACGAGAATCTATACAGATATATAGTATGTTCATATTGGTATGTAAGAATCTTATCAACTGGAACTTGTATGCTCTCATTGTCAGTGTGTGTGCTCGCGTATATGCGATGTATATATGTAAGTTTGCATCTTCAAAAAAAAAACACCCCGTGGTTTCATCTTGTTTCACTTCACTTGCATTTATAAAGTCAGTCCAACTTGTTTACCAAATAAAAATTATATTCTTTTTAAAAAATACTAAAAAGACCCCAAAAAATAGTATAAATATTTTACTGGCCACTTGAATGTCCACGTCTAGGGTATACCATACATGTGTTCCCCACTAAAAACGTTTTATTTCTAGGTGGGTACATTGCAAATCGCAAATTATTCGCAAATTGAAAATCTTGAAGAAGAGAATCTTATAGAAACAGTTTAATTCACACGGATTTTTTGTGTGTTCTGTGGGATTTCATTTTTTCATTCCCATCCCGTTTTCCTATGATGAATTAGATACACGTCTGAGTTGAGATACATAAATCATATGAAGTAACAAAATATTATGTATTATTATTATTATTATCAGTTAGTATTCGCGGAGGAAATTATTTAAAACAATGCTTTGTTGACCTTTTCACTTCCTCTTGACGATTCCGAATATCCGTTTCAAGATTTTAATGTGTTATTGTGTTATGTGTTATTGTTATTATGTGAGGAACGATGAAGGTGGCCTTAATTGTTACTTGTGATTGTATTATATCTGTACTTAGATTGTCGACTCTGTGGAGCATTTCTCGTGAAAATGATCTAATTTTTTATTGTTCTGTTCCAGTTTAAAGTCTTAAGTTTCAGAAAAAATCTATCATATAAGTAGTTGATAAAATGAAAAATGAAACTGGAGGGAGCATAAAATTATTGTGATCCATAAAATTCTTTACTTATGTGTTTATTCCCTTTGGATATAGATATTCGAATTGAATGGATGGACAAATGCAACGTGACTTGAAATAAGTCTGAGAAGATAAAGAAAAATCATCCATGTGAGTTTATGATGATGAAGCTTTAAATCGACCAAAAAAAAAGCATTTTAACATTAGTCATCTTTAATTATTCCCTATACTTTTATCGTATTTTTGTTGACTTTACATTTCATATATATACTCATAATCTAACAGCTAAATGCATGCTATAACACAGCAGTAGTTGATGCATTCAAAAATAAAAATGTTTCATGATGGCCTTTGTCGTTTTATTTGACTTTCAATAATTGTAGGGAAAAGTAAAGCACTGGACTGGTTTTTGTATGCATAACTTTTGCAATAGAAAATAGAAAATAAATAATAATCTCGGACTTGGCTCATGGAATGGAATGAAGCATATGTATGTGTACAGATGTGTGTGTATGTGTGTATCAATGTTTAATTGGAATAAGCGTATGTGCTTGTATATATGTAGAAATTGAGAGTGGCTTCACCATGTAAATTGATCCCAAACTCACGATCAGCTGTATTTACAGTATTCGACAAGCTGATTTAAGAGTCATTACACCACATCACTTCCAAATTTCCATACTCCAAACAAGTATGTACTGTATTGCATAGAAAAATGTGCTGCATAACCGAGGCGAGAAAATCGTGTCTCGTGCTCCACACTTTCATCCGTCCATAAGTCACAACTCATAAGTCACATAATATGCAACATGTTTTGGTTTGAATTTAAGTATATTGATGTAATCTGTGTACTTTTGTGTGTACGATATGTAAGATATGCAGTATTCAAGATTGAAAATAAGAAATCTTTATTCTTTATTGGGTGCCACGCTTCTTCCCAATTCAAAATTAAAAGCATGCTTGTCCATATGTATCTGTATAGAGAATAGAGATATTCATTGCCCTTTTGGTTCTGATTTCTATACACATCGTAACTCCACCACAACTGACAAAGAGAGAAAAAACAGAAAAGTTCCTGGTCACTGTAATAGAATATTCCCATGGCCTATTTTTTAAACTATGGTCTATTTTTTTACAAAGTCATGATTCATCATGTTTTTAACTGGAGTATCCACAATGTGGTGTGGATTTGTATATATGTAGTCATTTAGTTGTATAGGAATTCATTCAAGCTCAAATATTAAAATGCGGACTATTGTTACTTGCTCACATATTGCACCCTCTGTTTTGACTTTTTTCTCTTCATGTTTGGATTTGTAACCAAATAAATTGTGTGCATGTTTTTTTGTTTTCAGTTTTTTGTGTTGTCTTTGAGGAGATGACATGACTGTTTTTCGTGATGGATCTCTGACGTTGTTCAAAATTCTGTATGTATAGTTTTTGGTTTTATTTTTCCTCTTCTTCATGGGGGAAAATTTTAACGTTCAAAGTTCTCTCTCTCTCCCTCTCTTTGCTGACTCTTGGCTGAAAGTCAGAAAATGAAGAGTATATATAGTATTATTGTATAGTGTAAAGAAGTGGAAGGGATCAAATCACATTTTATGGGTGTAACGTATTCTATTCACGGTGGCATTCTACAGATCATGACCCTTTCTCACCTTCCTCATTCAAAGGAACAACAATAGTCTACCTTGTCAGCCTCGGGTGTCATGACTATTTCAATGCACATTATGATGACATTGTGTAATATGAATGTACGATATGCACTCTTTCTTTCTCGCTGGAACTCGTATTATGATGAGAATACCATTTGTGTACTGAAAGGAACAAAAACGGATCTCCTTCCACACCACTAACAATCAACAAACAAAAATCTCTTCATGTGTATCAAAAAGTTTCTCATTGTCATTAAAGTGTCTCTTTAATTCTCATCTTCTCATTATCTTCTCTCTCCCAAGTCCAAGTATCTATACAAGTTCATGGACTGTCCACAAAGTTCATAATATATTCTTGGTGGCCACATCATTATAACCATGCATACAAACATCAAAATATCAAGTATGAAAACGTGTTGGAATTCAAATTAATTGCAGTTGATTCAATTTTGAAAAGAATTCAATATTCATTCATGTGGTCAAAATAATGATGGACATGAAATACAAATGTCTGCATATTATGTACTTACATATGTATACAATACTTTGTCTGTAATTGTATTGTATTTTTAAAAACAAATGTCAAAAAGTCGTTCATTTCATTAGCTTTGTCAATGATGTAATTCTAGGATACATTTTATATTGTACAATATACACTGAACGCTGGCTGATTTAGTACTTACTTGAGTAATCGCAATTTAGTCTGAGTGTTGCTTACACCATATTTGTTAATCCTCAACTAATCCATATTTATCGCCTACAGCCAATTAAATGATTAGGGGGAAGCCTTTAGATTGCAGTGTAAAATCGTAAACTCTATACTATACTATGAGAAACGAGATAATTTTCGTGTAAACATTTGAATTTTCAACGACCACGAGATTAGCTGCATTTTTTGATGTATTCACAACTTGGTACAAAGAATGATTTTAGTTTACATATGCTTTGACAACTGAACAACTGCTGTATAGATTTCTATCAACAAAGGGTAAATTAATCAGTGAAAAGCCAAGTACGTACTTTTAACGGGATTAAACAACCAAAGCATCAGAGATGCAAATTTCACAAATGTTTCACACTGAAATTTCATGTCATAAATAGATCGATTAATTTCGTGGGATAAATTGCATGTGCTAAAATGTTGAACATATTCGTTGCAGCGTATAGACAATAAAAATCCTCACGTCAGTACTCACTCGTTTGCCACTTAAAATGGACATCAATGACATTTAAAATTGGTTTTAATACACTTAATTGTGAAAATTGTACTCCATCAACAATACACGTGAGAGTTTATAAGTGTCAGTGATATTCTTTTTACCCACTCAATTAAACTAAATTTGTGGTTTCAGCACATCCTTCTATTTAATTGTACTCGCACCATAGAGACAATGAAACAAAACGTTATTCTCACATTTGCATAAACGAAATTGGAAAACATATTGAGGATTTCTAAACGAGTTTACATACTTCATAAAATTATGCAACTTGTCACTTATTAAACTTGACGGCAAATTAAAATACGGTGGAATATATATATCTACAATATTTGCAAAAAGAGTGCCCGCCGCCACATATGTATTGCAGATTTTCTTGACTATCATCATCATCTCCTGTTGAAAAAAATCTTTTGCTTTTGCTCACACAATCAGTTCCACAGTGACACAACGAGAAGTTTTTGAGTAAATTCATTTGTCCCCTTCCATTAGATTTCAACGGGCGGACATGAACACACAGAGGACTTTTTATAATAAAAATCCCTTTACGTAATATTCCTACAGATTTCCTTTCAAAACTAGTTATTTCCCTGTACAAATTACCCCGCACATATACTCATTTAACGTGAGGTTCAAGTCGACTCTATAAAAGCCTCATGGGGTCTCTCATCAAATTACAACTGGCAACTTTTGCCAATCATATGTATAGACATATTCAATCATTTTACTAAGATACATATATTTACAGTCCACACATTGTTCATGACATTGAATTTGACCGGAGATGAATCTCTTCACAAGTGTTGTGTGAAGAGAAAATAAACTTTAGCAAAGTGAAGAAAAAAAGCCGTCCCCTTTTTTATACTAGAAGCTAAAGCTATAAAAAAAAAAGTGGAAACAGTTTTTTTTAGCAAGCCCACTATTGTTCTTTCTTTTCGTTACCTTTTTTTAATAAATGTAAATACATATGGTAAATTTGCAAATGATTTATTTTAGTTGTTGTAAAATATTATGAACAGAATAATAAATGAGTTGGAATTGAACGATTCAACTGTAGCAAGTTGAAATGACATGAGAATGACATGAGAATGATGACTATTGGCAAATTAAGTTTGACGAGAAATTTGCACTTTGTTGACTTACTTAGAACAAGAATTACAATGTTCAAGAATATTTTCTTCCTACATAAATATATTTGACAAAGTATGGAAATTAAATGCAATATTATTTGGATTTGTAATATGTATAACAAAAATCCATGCCTAATGCAACAAAAAACCTACACACACAGCATTGTATCGTAAAAGTCATCACATCTGAGTTCTGAGCAATAAAACAAAATCTTGATCCTGTATACTCGCCCCCCTTTACAAATAATGGTAAGTAATTTTTTTCTTTAAATCTTCCGTCCACACAATTCAATTGATTATTTGTTATTTGTCATGATTTCCACGGCTGTCTCTCTCTCTCTTTCTCTCTCTACTCTCTCACCTTCACTTCAAATTTCTCATCATATTTTATAAGGACAGCTTCTAGCTATGCGAATCTCCATCTGTTTCTGGTTTACTCCATTCATCCTCTCATATACATGATCCATGTAGTATGTAGTGTATCTGTTGGAACAGCTTTGCGAATAATACCAGTAAAATTATCAATGATCTGTGTGTGTAGGTAGTAGAGAAAGAAACATGTAGAAACATTGTCGCCAGCCACACAGTTCCCCACAGTGGCCACAGTTGTAAATCCTTATCGAATATATACAAACAAGTTAAATAATCCCAAACGTCTCTCTCCTCACAGTTTGTTTAGTCATTTATCCCACGATCAATATAAATTGGGATTACATGAGTCGAGCATTTCCAAAACTAATTGACAAGATGCTCTTCATAACTCGTAACCCATTTAGTGCAATGTATACACAACTCCACAACTCCACACACTTACATTGTCATTGTCATTGTATTTATGCATGCACAAACTTAACTTGAACCAGAATCCCATTTTTTTTACTATGATGAGCAATTTGGTTTTTGGTTTTTTTTTTTTTGGCAAGACAAAAAACATTTGTTTTTTACGTTGCATCTCTACAAAAAAATTTGTATTTTTTTCTGCTGCTGCTTACCTTTACTGAAAATCCAGATGTAGCTTGTGTGATTGATTTATAAATGGTTGATAGTGGGTTTAGTGTAGGGAAATGGTCCATGTAAGATGTTATTGTGTTTGCCATGGGGATTTGATGGTATCCAAAGGTATATAGATATTGTTGATGTTGATGCATAAAGTGTAAGTGTTGCACATGTTCTGCCAGGTTTTGTGTCGTCCTCATCCTCCACACAGCTCTACAGAGCAAGAAGCAAGAAACTAACAACGATAAGCTATATCTACCTATAGGTAAGGAAAAGGAAAAGCAATACATACGATACATAGTAAAGCTCGCTCGCAATATTTCCCCATGGACTGAAAATCCAAATTGAACGACTTGACTTGACTTTTCCCCTTATTTGGTTCCACACACAAAATGTTATTTATTCCTTTGGCCTGTCTCATATCCGTCTGCGCAAAAGAAGATTTCAGACACAAACTTCCCTCTATAAACAATTAATAAATAACTACCCGTGAAAGTCAAACCAAGAGAGCAATTCCCTCCATTATGGGTACATGTACACTGTACACACCGTAAACCAGCTTGGGTTTTTTTTTTTTCGGTGAGTTTTTAAGCCTTGATTTCCTAGATTACACACTATATATATTTTGTAAGGTGTATTTCTAACCCCCTGTATTTTTTGTATTGTGTATATACAGATATTTACATCGTATACACACACAAGCAAACCGTAACTAGGATTTACGTTTTTTGTCGTCGTCGAGAGTCGAGAAGAAAAACGTCAAACTGCTGTTACACAGAATGGCAAAAGAGTCAAATAAACATACATACATAAAATACTACTTATGTGGATGCTAAACGTTAGACTTTTGCATATATATAGCCTCTCTGAATTTACATGGATTATATTTTATGCTTCTTCTCCATTACGTCTTTTCTGATGGCATATATTGTGTGAGTCTGTGTGTGTGTGTGTGGGAGCTTCAAGATTACCCACGAAGGAACGTGAAACGACGTATTAAACTTTATATAACTAAACCACTTCAAGTCAACCAAAGACTAATAAATTTTAAGCACTCGAAGATTGCCATCAGCCACCAACAACAACCAACACACACATAATCGCACATTTCACCTTCTTTTCTCTCCTTCCTAATCTATAAACCGTGTAAACTCACAAACTACAAACTACCCGGATTATCTATAGAGAATCAGATATGTAATCCACTGCCAATTTCTAACTGTGAAAGGGAAATCATTTGTTTATAACTCAATGGAAAAAGTAAACAAGGGAAAGCTTAATATAAACCTGCAAAAATAATTATTATGCGAATAAATGGCAAAAGTTTTTCTATTAAGTAGATTTTTGATAAGAAGATCGTGCAGATTTCATATATATCTGTATGTATTAGGACTAAGAAAATACTTAAAGAAAAGTAGCAGAAGCTCATGTGTTGTAAATTTTCTTGGTTGCTGTAAAACGTTACAGATGAGGATAATTGAATTATCTGCATGCATAGGAGAATACACGGAAATTGAGTGGAGAAGATAAAGAATTCAGATCGTAAACAATAATAAATAAAATGTTCAATTTACAATGTGAAAAAGTTGAAGTGGAAGGACAGACTAATTCTCTAAATGAAAATATGCTAATAAATTAATAAATGAAAATTGATTCACACACAATGAAGACAAAAAATACCATGTGCATAAAAGACTTGACTGTGTTTTAATGTGACTCTGGATACTGCTTTGCATTTACTATTTAATGCGGAGAGAGAGAGAGAGAGAGTGAGCATGATGAAGATTTGCTAGCAAGTTTTCCATTATTCATTGAGATATTCTCTCCATTCTCCATTGAAATCCTCGCTATATATTGTCACAGTCACAACGCTCCTCTCCAGCATCTCATGACACATTTCTATATGTGCAAAGAACAAAGTTATTCTTTTTTATTCGTTTGAACCCCATGTCTCATGTCACTTTGGTCAGCCTATAAATTATGAATTACGCATGCATATGTACAATCATATCATACCATATCAACAATGTACATGCAATTCTCCATTTTAAACAGACTGCAGTCTTCAACTTGCTCTTTTTCTCGTGTAAGAGTACAGGATTCGTCATAATCCCAACATCAACACCAACACGGAGTATCTGTAGCTTTTGCTGCTTGAATCCAATAAGAAATTCAAATTTGTCCATTCAACCAACACAATAATTAACATAATATTCGTAGTTGCATGTTCCTCCAGTCCAGAGTTGCAACTGCATATACATATATACATATATATACAGATACGATATGCATATGTGTTAGGATAATTGAATCAAGAGCGTGAACATCTTTTGTGTACGCATCAACTCTCTAGCGTAAAATCAGGTTAATCAACAACATCCAAGGGTGTTGTTTGTTGTTAATTGTGGGCGAAAAAAAAGAAGAGTTATACTGGGAATTCTCCCACATGACACCAGAAGCACATTTTCAAGTCACTCGATGTCGTTTAGAAATCAAATCAGGTTTGGCGTTTCCTTGTAGTATTAGTATGTATTGCAAAACTTGACAATTTGCGTTTGTCGTCCACGTGCATTTCAATTTCAAAAAAAGTTAATATATTTTTGTTTGTGTATGTGAAGTCTTAATACAGTAAAATGGAGGAAATACTCGGGACTTCAGTTAGTTTTGGTCAGATAGACCAAGCAATAAAAAATAGGAAGAAGACATAATGCGTTTTGAGCATGAGTACCTATATGAATGGTGAATGGTGAATGGTATATGCTGCTCAGCGGTAACTGACAGGTATGCACGATGTCTCAACCCTTGTTTTTCCATGATACTTATACGCTCAGTCGTAGTGGATTGTGGACAAACTGACTGGAGTTTCCTTGCTTGCTTGAAACTTCTTGCAATGATGTGGATGGAAGGCTGACTGTGGATTGTGGATGCCGCACGCTTCTTGCATGCATTCAGTTCCTCTCGAGTCGTCGTCCACGTCGGAGGTTCATTTATAGCTCTCGCTCTCTTTTATATTTCCCCATGTACCAATTTGTATACTTCCGATTCCTATAGTCCGTGACATTATTCTCCTTCTCATTCATTCAGTCAGTTTTGGAGGAGTCTGCACGATTTTCAATTGAATAGTCTTTTACAACTCGTGTGCGAGTACTTGATTTTTAATTTGAATTGAAGAAGGTGAGAAATTAGTAAGTGCCAAAAAAGTGTATTGGGAATTGGAAATTTCAGAACCACCAAACGAATTTAGTTTAAAATACAGAGAATAGTAAATTACAACAAAATTTTATATATAAAAAACCGTGTAGAAGGTTTATAACTGGCGATGAGTTTTTAATGAATGGCTGTCAGCTGTCTCATCACAAAATTCCGATAAAGGGAAAAGTGTATATTTAGACTGCAAAATTGTGTCTTTGAAATTGTGACTGCTTGTACAAAACGCAAATGTGTTCAGTTACCATATAAATAGTTCTAAAATATTCAATTGAAAAAAAGCTTCAAATCTACATATGAACACCGCTCGGACTCGGACTTTCCATCGATTCCATTGGACTGTAAGTTTGTTTTTTTATTGAAATTTGACTGTTCATATTTCATTTGACACGATTTTCAATGTAACTTGTATTTCCATTTGTAATAATTTCCTGTCAGCAATATCTAAAATTCCACGATTTTTCCAATTTAAGAAAATATGACGGTTTTTTTGAGCCATTTTCATTACTTTGTCAGTTTATGAATTTTGTACACATGGTCTGAAGACATCAGAGCCGAGAGTATGTAATTAAAAATTAAAATCCTAACCAAAAATCATGAATTTGTATTCGCAAGGGAGACAATTGATTTAATATTTAAACTGTACTTGTATGCTGCTGTAAAACTTGTACATGCCATCGAAATTCACTCGTGAACGTGTACTGATGTGGAGTATATGTAAGTTGAAGAGGCAAACCCGTTCGAATTATTCTTCAGAGTACACAAACTTGTGTACACAAACAAACAAAGAAGAAGGGATTGTGGCTTCAAAGAAATAGAAAACAAAGAAGGCAGATTTTATTGCATAAAATTACGATTAAACCATGTACAAGGAGAACCGTAGGTAATTTGAGAAGAAAGCATTCGAGTACCTATACACCTACAAGTATGCACATCCTCATACTTGAGAGTCAATAGTTAGAGTTGGTTGTTGGAACAAGAGTGAGAGAGAGAGAAAGCTGTTATATCAACATAGTTAAAAGGTAGAGAGTGTGTGCATATTTACATGTAGAAGTGTATGTGTGCTACCTGCATTTGTACGATGTGCTGAGTAAAAGTGTATACGTATAAATACACAGTGAAAAGATAAGCGCGTGCAGATCGATTTTCTCTAGGTAAATTACATGGTGTGAAATGTTAATTCACGCTGGTCGCTAATTAGCTCCCGTCTTCTCATCTTTCTCTCTCTCTCTCTCTTCTTCACATGTACATGTAAATGTACACACAAGAAAACTCGAGAAAACTCGAAACTGAAAAAGTGAGTTGAAGCTTGAGCTTTGCACCCGACCATTTCCATCTTTGTACCTATATACAATCCTTTACCAAAGGCGCTTACACTCACCGACTGCCAACAGCCAACAGCCATCTCTTTCTCATGTTTCTTCTGCCTTTTCCCCTTCTCCCTCTTTATCTTGTTTATTATATGTACACACTCAATTTCTCACGGTAAGGTAAAAAGTCAAAAATGTTCCATGATCATCCATCTTCCCTACAGATCCATCTCCATCTCCTTTTATGTCAGCAATTAAGTTTTTTAATTCCATACAGTACACAGTAGGAATAGGTGTAAAAGGACGATTCAACTCAATTCAATACACCTTACAAGTACATATATTTTTTATGACTATCAAAAACGAAATGGAGGGACAAAATGTATGTAATTTCTATGGGTAACTTTCTTTTTTGGTATTTTATTAGGAATGTATTTTTGAATGGATTTTGAATGGTCTATTATATTGACGCCTTTGCAGAAGGGAATTTAGTAGCCATTAGAACCGATACCGATAGTTTGACTACCATCCTCAAAAACTCAAAGAACCCACACCATAACTTATCTATAAAATTCTCAAAAAAAAACGAGACCCACAAACGGCAGTTGTATGATTATGAAGACCGAATGAGAGTTTCCTCTCTTTATCCTTTCCCTCATCTAATCTTGACGGTAACGACTTGACTAAAGTGAACATAATGCACTAAAGTAAATTAACTAATGAGATGAGATAGGGAAACGAGGACAGTTTGGAGAACATGAAACAGAGACAGTGAGAGAAAGAGAGAGAGAGAGAGAGAGAGAGAGAGAGATGAACAAGTGTAAGATAGGAGGCTGTAAAGTGTAAAACTGTCCAAAATTATTATAGCCATTTCCTAACCAAACTCCACTCTGAACAACATTCAAATGATGTTTCTTATCATCAACCTGTGACTACAGATATTTGACTTTACAATTTGTGCCAAAACTCTATACATTCATATATCGTAAGATATGTACGCGCCATGAAAGAGTCTCTGTCTCTTCTCCCTTTCATTGGTCTCAGCTTCAGCTCGGCATCGTCGTCATCCAACTTTCAACTGTGAACATTCAAAATCCAACGGGAATCTTCTTCGGTTGGAAGAAGAGAATTTGAATTTGAAGAAAGCTGAACACATTCCTAGAAACTTATTATCGAGATGAATTGAAGCTGTAATTTAACTTTAAAGCTATACCCAAAAAACGTTGTTTATCGGAGCTTATGCAGTGCAAGTGAATGTTCCTGTTTCTGTGTGTGTATATGCGTATGTGCGTATGCATATGGCAGGGAATGACTAGAGAGAAAGACAAATTTGTTGATGGGAGAAGTGCTTGTCTCATCTGGGTAATGCGATTGGAGTACTTGTACACTCACTTAACATGCTTCTTTCCAAACATCTACACTAACTTCAGATATTAAGTTGACTCTATTCTATATACGTTTGCTTCCTCGTCGTCGTCTACGTAAGTAACTAAAAGATTGAGGATTGAGTGGAGACTTTGAATAGCAAAATAAAATTGCGTGTGTGTGAGTGTGCCTTCTGCAGTTTGCAAACGTCGACTCATTTCTCTCCATTCAAAATGTGTCTGTTCGGAAGGAGTAGGAACTAATTATGGACAGAAACTATCTGTATACCTTCATTTCGTGTTGCTTCTACACTCAAACTCAAAACACTGTAAAATATCCAGTAAGTCTTTTCAAGCTTATGCATCTTATGTGTGTAGTGTGTATACACATTAGATTGTCGTACACAAGTTAGAACTAACAAGATACTAAGACACATGTTACATGGAGCAATTCCGTAGACACATTCAACGATACTTTCTCCGCCTGTGTCTATTTCACTGTTGCAATTAATTCCGTGTAAATTAAATAAATACCAATGTGCGTGCACAGTCTACTGGGCCATGATGCACACATTTCTTTTATTTCTACATGGTTGAAGGAGCTCACTGTAATATCTGTAATTAATTGATGAGTTCTATCGAGGAGTCACCACTGTAAACTTTTCAACTAACTACTCTACTTCAAAGCCAGTTTACAGATCCATAGATTTTTTTAATGAATTTTAATGAAGCTCTCTGGATCTTTTAAAGTATTCAATTTATTTCTATAGTAATTGAATTTAAATGGGATCTTGCGACTTGTAGTGTGTTTTTAGACAGTTTGTTTCTCATGTATCCCGGGAAAATGAAATCCTGTCGTTTTTTTATAGTTTCACTGCAAGTTTCTTCCCGCATCACTCCCCATCATTTTTATCAAAGTAATTTTGATTGTAATTTGTGCACACTTTTACCTCAAAACTTTGCTCCGACTTGGGATTGGATTGTGTGGGATGAGATGACAATGAAAAATCCGGAAATTCCATATTGAAATATTTTTCAATTTGTACACCCTCCGACAAAATGATTATGGGTGTTGATGATGAGGATGAGGATGAGAGAAAGAGGGGGGAGAGCTCGGAAAAACTCCAAACTACGTCGATATATTTCATCGCTTCATATGTCTCCAGTCTACATATGTACAAAGTCTGTTGTGTACAAGATTTCTCTCTCTTCTCTCTCTCTCTCTTTTTCTTCCCTGCACTTCTTTCAACTCTACTCAAATTCTGTAGGGATACCGTTTTTGGTTCATCTCTTCTTGGTGTTGGTGTTGGTGTTGGTCTTGATGTGAGAGGAAAATGTCATGGTCGTCCTTTCATCGAATAGCAATGTCGATATTCTCTCGATGGTTGGACTCGATTTTTTTTCTCAAAGTGCTTTCATTTCATCTTGACGTAGTCTTTGAAAGGATGAGAAAACAGAGTGTATAGTTTGATGTACTCTCCATTTTCTCATTCTCATCTTTTGCTCGCTCTCTATTTGATATTTCAACGATATATGTATAGAACTGACGATGGAACGAAAGAGAGAGAGAGAGAGATACAATGAACTGTACCATATGCTCCGTTTTCTTTTCCCTATTTTTTGAGGACAACATGAAATGTGTATGTACAGACAAGAGAGACGATCTCTCGGTATACAATATTTTCACCATGTTGAGCATTTGTAAAAAGTTATGCGTTGAGCGTGTGTAAATGTGTAAATGTGTAGACTTGTAGAGCGTACCTATTGAAGTTTGGCATAAAGTTTTATATATTTTATACGCGTATACTCTGTGTAGGTATATATATTTGTACAGAGATATTTTATCTTACATACGGGTTACGGAAGGAAGGAATCCTGAATGTATTCGAAGTCTACATGTTTACTATCAGCAGTTCAAGTTTGTTCACAGTCTGTCTGTAGCGGATCATACATTTAGCGTGAGTAAAGGTATGAAAAACTGTCTGGATTTTGTACATTTGGAAACCGGAAGAAATCCGTATTTCTTCCAGCTCAACTTTTTTCCTTCTTTTTCTTCAAAACTCTTCCTTTTCCTCTATCTTCAACTTTACTCCTTCACTTTTTAAATAGAAATAAAAGGGAATAATAGGGAAAGCCTTAGAATATATATGAAGCTTCTATTTACTACATTTACTCTTACTCCCAAAAGTTGCGTTTACATAAATTGAACAGTTTTCCCCATGATATTTCATAGATGCAAAAAAGAATGAGGTTCTTTGGACTTTCCATATACGTATAGCTTTTCAGTTTTCAGTTTTCCTTTGTATAGCTTTACAAAATTTTCAAAGGGAAAACTTTATACAAAATCTTTTTAACTTCTCTCTCTCTCTCTTTCTTTCTCTCCCTCTATCTTTTCCTATTTCTGTGTTGGTTCTCATAAAAGCATAGGTTTACAAATTTTTAGTTGGTTTCCTTTTTTTCAAAATTCAGCCAGAGTTAAATGATACCATTTTTTGAAATTGGTCATTTCATTCATTTCAGCATGTACTTCATTCAAAAGTGATATTGGAAATGAGGAGTTGAGTTTCAAATTACATTTTGCAAAAAAGGCTAAAAGATTTTTCGTCATTTTTTGTATCGTGCCGAAAATTTGAAATATAATCTGGTGAATTGAGTTTGAGTTTATGGCTTTGGCTTTGACTGGACTCTTCTCCTTCTCTTTCTCTCTCTCTCTCTCTCTCTCTCTCTCTCTATCTCTCTGCCCTTATACATTTTTCTTTACATGTTAGTTCATCAACCTCTTCGAAGAGCCTTGAGATTTGAGATTTGGGTCTTTGAAAAAACTACTAGTTTTTTTTTTTTTTCTTCAGAGGCTTCTTTTTTGCAATGAAGTCCACGGGGACAAAATGAATCAAAATGGATTGCGAATGGGCAACTTGAAACGAAACGAATAGCATTCTCGATCGTCGGTTTTATTCCTATCTAGAGCAAGAGGGAGAAAGATATGGAAAGTTTACTGGGATCTGAAATTTGTCTGAATTCACACAACGTTTTTGTACATGTGGGATAAAGGTTGAGTGTCGGCTGGAGATAGCGATGACTTGAAAATCAAATATACAAATATAAAAAAATATACTCTTTTTATTCACATAAAAACAACCTCCAAGTACACACGTACAATATATACACAAATATACACACGCACAATTTGTCGACGAGGGAAAAACAAAACTGAGGATATGGAAATACAGTCAGTACATTGGAAAAACTTGGTATGTATACTTGACTAAGGCGTGTGAGAAAGATCTCTTTTGAGGAATTCAATATTTATGAAAAAAAGCCTTGGAAGTGGTGAAAGATGAAAGTCTAAGATCGTATCACAGTTCAACGTGGTAAATCTTGAATCTCCATGTGTATTTTTTTATGTATGAAATTTCATCAATTTGTCGTCGTCGTCGTACTACTTGGTATAGACTTGATTCTGTACGGTAGAATTTTGTACGGTCATATCACATCACGTTTGTCATATTTACGGTAAAATTCATCAGCTCGTCCATTTTTCCACTGAAACGTTCGTAAAGGAATTCTTTGTTTTTATTTATTTTTTTTATTTTAGCTCAGCTTTCATTGATTCCGAACAAGATTTAAAGGAACTGATTCTATTTTATTTTTTCTGGTGTGTTTCTGTATGTGGGAGAGAGGTTCTCTGTTCTCTGTACAGTTTCATCAAAAATATTTGCTACCTTTTTTATTTTCTTTATCCGCTAATGGATTTTATTATGGTTCATTAAATGCCGTGGAAAAAAAATCCAGTGGTGTATGAGAAAGAAAAAGAGAGAGAGAGAGAGACGTTGACTTTGACGGCTCATTCGAAACTAAATATTGGCACGAAATGCTTCACACCGAAACATTAACTCGTGTCGTCCAAGCTTACACCTTTTCGGACTATGCTACCGTGTACATAAAGTACATTGTGGGAGAGAGACTGCTGACTCAGTATTTTATGGGGAAAATAGAAAATGGGAGGAGCGGAAAACAAATTGAACACTGTGGGCTCTCGACTCTCGACTTACGTATACGATACTTTGTCTTAACTGTAACCTCACACGCATTTATCCCCCATTTATGTACATATGGAGATCGACTTGTGCTATTTCTCTGAGAAAAAAATCTTGACGGTTGCAAGTTTAGTGTGAGAGAGAGAGGACTCCCTTGTTTCCCTGTTTATAGTGTGTGCGTGTGCTTGTGCTGATAAACTCAAATATAAGCTTAAAACAAAACAGAAACAGAGAGAACCCGGAACTTTTTGTCTACCTTTTCATATCACTCGACTCAGCAGACAAATTATACCAGTCGAGTATTTTTTCTCATCTCCAATCAACGCTCGTCACTTTTACTTTCTACCATCATTAATTTTGAACCTCATTCCAATTTTTCAATTTTACTCTACAAAGTTTTCTTTCTTCGTCTTTTTTCCCCCAATTCCGGTGAACCAAACAAACAAAAACAAAAGACAAAAGACGAGGTTTTTTTGAGTAATTTTTCATTTACATTCATACATTCATATAACAAGAGAAACAGATGAAATGATAAAGTATATATATGAGAAAACACACGTTTTTTTTACTATTGTAAACTTGAAATAAAATCTGCAGGACTTTCTGGTGCGGTTCTCATTGAGTCAATGTTATTTGGATCAGGAATTAGATAAAAAAAAACTCGAGTTGAGAAACGTCGTCATTCTTTTCTGTAAACAGAAATGTAGAATATTTTCTTCTCCTGTAAAACAAAAAAAATAATCCTTTTCTTTTGTCAGTTGAAGTGGGGAGCTGATTGTCATGAATTTTTGATTGTGGGAATATAGAATTTCCATAAAAATATCGTCGTCGTACGTACATGCATATACTCTTATACATGGGAGAATGGAGAATTTTTAGGTGCACATAATTAAGATTAGATTATGCTCGACTGAGGACGGAAAGGAACCGACAAAATAAACCGTCGTAAATTACAATTTACATATGAGCGAGAGAGAGAAATACAGAGATTTTGCATCAAATGTGACTATGCGGGTTTTTGAATACGCATAGAAGCCCTCAAGTTTCCGTATGAAAAAAAACTTTTTTTTTTTGCCAACTGCTCTCGCCACTATATTTGTCTTTGTTGTATTCAGTGAGTAAATAAATAAAAACTAGTGGATGGAATTCAAAAGTCCACTTTTGTGTTGATTTTGTGTAGTTTCCGCATAAAAACGGAGGAAACAACAAAACTATATACAAATACAAGAGCTGTTATCAGCTCTAGAAAAATGGTGACAAATTTTTTTTACCCTTTCATATAGTAAAGTGGAGAAACGTGTGTTTTTACTATTAGCCAGTAAAAGATCAATTTTCTCGCTTTATGGAGCTTATTACGTGCGGGACGCGCTTCTCTCTCTCTCTGATGAACCAGCTCCACAGGCAAAGCTATGCGACGAGACGAGACGAGTTCATTTTAAGAAAAACTTTTCATGACAAAACTTGTGATAATGACATTCCTCCCTGCTTGTCTATCCCACATTCAAACTCCAACTCTCTTTCTCTTTCTCTATTCTATTCTTGTTAGCTATATAGTAAGTAGCAAGGATTTACACTATTAAACCACCGTCTTTGCTCTAAGGTTTACGTTTACATCCATACTTCTACACATACGGTACGTATATACCATGCTTACCATATACGATATTCTAAATGCATTCAATATGTAGTCATTTATCTCATTCCTTTTCTTGATTTGGCAAAGGAAGTCGTACTTTTTTATAGTAAGGGATTTTATGCGGAAAGTTGTAGATGATCTTGCTAAGCTAGTTGCTTGTTGTCTTCATCTAACAAAGACAAATAGGATTGCCCATGTGCACATACACACACACACACATACTCAGTATGTCACATGAGATTTTAGATTACTTTACACCAAAGTTGAAGACTTTTTAGGTCAAAACAAAAAAAACAAACCAAAAAGTACAGTTTATTATTCCTCACTCATAAAAACATATTAAATAAATATATTATTTTCTTGGCCTTGTTACTTTGCATTCATTTCATACACACTGGATTGTTTTTAACTAAAGGACAAATGTAAAAATTTGAGTTTTTTGTTTTTTCAGAGTATGTGTTGGGGTTGGAAAAAGGGGCGAAATGGAATAATAATGAAGAAAATATATAATGGGTCGGTAAACACAAGAGAGAAGTTTTTGGAGAAAACGATGTAAATTTGAGGGGTTGACGAGGACGAGAGTGAAGGGAAAACTGTGAGTCGTTGATAATTTGACAGACGAGGTTTTCTTCCGACAGAACTCAAAATTGTCATTATTATTATAATGCTTCTCGTCGTCGTCGTCGTCTCTCTCTCCACTTGTAGTCTCTTCCTAATTGGGAAAATGACACGCTACTCCCCGTCACTATGGCAAATCACCGTCGCCATACTACCTCAAACCAAATAGGCCATATATCTGGATTCACATGTATGTACATAAACATAATAAATAAATATACCTACATTCACATGAGTACATATAATTCCTTCAACTGTATACTATTATTCACTTGGCTAACTTTATAAGAGCCTGTGAGCTGGCTTCACGTTTCCATTTTCCATACAAGTTGAAACTCCTTGTTTTTCCCAATTTCCTCTCACTTTGTCCTTTGTCACTTTGTCCCTTAAGTCTACATATTATTCACGCGTCTCCTCATTGAATTTCCCTTCACAGCTCATTAGTTTATCCACAGTATTGTAGTTTTTTTTGTATGTAAGTAGTCGTATTTCCCTGCAAGAGGTTTCTAACGATAAGTCCAGTGAGCCTGGAATGATGTGTGAGATAGAAGGAAACTCCATGTGAGCTATTATGAATAGAAAAAACTGGAGGCAACTCCACTTACAAAACTGTATGTACATATTGTCAAGATCAAATGCAGTTTTCTTTAGTGTGTGTGTGTGTGTGTGTGTATTCGGTCACCGTGTGTGCTTGTGTGCAGATCTTGAGCAGAATGGAGCCCCCCCACAGCTCACAGACCCATTACAGTGTAACCAACCTCTCTCTCTCGATCTCTCTCTCAAGTTGCTATAATTATAATCACAATGCTTTCTCTATTATTCACCTTCTTCCAAGCGAAATATCTATGAATATTTATAAATTATGCACAGTACAATGAATTCAGAATTCGTACAGAGCAGAGGACATTTATTCTCTAACCCCATGTTTTTTTTCGACAATGTTATTTGAATATTCTTTTATTTATGCACACTCCACACTTTATCCATTGTCCTAACATATTTCATATGTATATATATGTAGAATAATAACTAATAATAATAACTTTGCACAATGCAATGCTCGCTCGCTCGCGTGGTGGGACTCTGCGAGCTTTAATTCATTTTTTTGGCTGAATCCATAAAACACAAACTACCAAGATGAATTTAGACGCAATATTTTATTATTCAGGGCATTCACGTTTACAGCAATCCGGATTGATTAAAGATTGACAAAAGGATGGAATTAGCAGAGTCATACTACAAAAAAAGCGGTGTGTATTACATTACAGCACATTTCAGATTAATTTGTTGACAGACATGAAAAGCGTGAATCTGGAAATGAGATTCCATATCACTACTAAATAGAATTTGTAAATGAGAAAAAGATTCAAGTTCAAGGCTTTATTTTTTGTGCATAGCAAAGCAATTGAAATGTCATCTTCCATCTGTAATTTTTGTTTGTTTGGATTGGTTTGGAGCTGTTCAAGTTGAACCTTTTTTTTGGTTGTTATTCGACGTCAAATGAATGATTTGAATCTTCATTTTGAGTAATTATAAATTCTTTTTGCTTTTTTTTTAGTACATTTAAATTAAGGCATTCTTTTACCAAGCTCATTTCTGTACTTTTTCCCTAGATTTGGGTAGGATTTGAAAGTAATTTATACTTTACATTAGTGTTTGTTTAAAATTACAAAACTTGAGTAGATATTCACTGAAATCATTTCAGGTTGTGCAATATCTGTACTCTTCTTTCGTGAGGGTGAAAATATACTTTGAAAAAACTTTCATATGTTACGCGAGACTTTGATCACTATACACTCTACAATACTCTCCGTGCATTTCCGGATTGTATGCTCCACAGATTTTTTTCCCCGTGTGTGAAGTTCTACATGTACAATATACAGAGAGAGAGAGAAAAGACATTGCCTTTGGTGAAACTAAAACTCAAATAGTGTAATTTACTGTGTACGTATTTAGTTTCTCTCCAGGACATGGAACATGAAAAAGGAAGTTTTCCCTTTACATCCATCTCAATATCTAGAGAATATCCGAATCCTGATGCCAATCCGTGGATTTCATTAGATTCAAAGAGAGAGAGAGAGAGCGAGAGAAGAGGGAAAACGTAGTGTAGAGTTCAAACAGGGAAACAGAAGTAGTAGACACGAGACTGTGAAAGAGAGAGAAAGAGAGAAAGAATGAAGCAACTCGACTCAACTTCAATCAAACCGTTTTAATCAAGAGTCTCCGAGTTGTACAGTGGAGTACATATGTTGTGTAGTATCATATGGAGTAATCATGGAACCATGAGGAATCCACAGTATATTCATTTCATTTTGTGCTCCTGCTCCTGCATTTGATTACATGAGGAAATGTATCAGAGAGATTTCGACTCGCATCAACTACCAAAAGGTAAAATTCGAAATATATAGGAAGAGAAAGAGATGTGGAAACGGAAAGGAAATGATTAAGCTTTGGAATCCTTATAAAAGATTTTCTGCTCGTCACTTCTTTAGATGGATCTCCGACATGTAAGAGCATGCTCTCTGAGTTTTGGCTACAAAAAAACCATGTGATATGCAACGAATCCCTCCATTACCAATTTGTGTAGTGTAAATTATATATATTTGTGCCTAGGTATATTTTATTGTGCTGTGGTAAACAAAAATAAAACGCTACAGGAATTTTCCGTTTCAAGTTCTTCAAGTTTTCTCAAAATTGATGTACGATACAATCTGTTGGTTCTTGGTTTTGGTCCTATTGTTGTTGTTGAATGGGAAAGAGAGGAGACATTTGAACTAATAAATTGGCTTTGACTTGCCTGACGACTGGCAAGTTGTGCAAATCCATTAATTTCTGTCCATCCACACAGAACATGACAAACTGGTCAAATATTTTGTCTACAAGTGAAGAGACCATGTACGTCCACAATCCCCGCGAATCCATATGACATGACATGGTGTGACAAGGACAAGTTAAGTATGAAGAATTTTTTTGAAATACGCGTCGGTAGCTCGTCAGATTCATATCTGCTATATGCTAATCTATTACTTCATGCTGTACACAGAACATACTCCTCAAGACAACCACTCACTCACTGTAGCTACATGTATTGAGATATCGTACATACCAATTTGCATTCTCTTCTTGTTCTTGGGTAGTTTACTCGTTTGAATTTTTCTTGTATTTTTTAGTCGTATATAGCTAAATGTGAACCTGGAAGAAAAAGTTTGTCGTCCAATGTATTTTTTCCATGTCCCAAGTCGTTTCTCCATCCACCATACTCTTCTCTTGTCCTGTATATGTCGTAGGCAGTGAGAATTTCAGGGAGCGAGAATCTCGATCTCTCGTAGCCTAGGTTGCGAGGTACAAATCT
>JAIUND010002283.1:0-23905 GCA_034699125.1 Gisinianus flammeolus
CAATGAACAATCAAATCCAAGCAAAGCATTGCCATCCAAATACCTACTCAAATCCTATATAGACAACTGTTTTTGTCGTGGAGTTTTTTGTCTGTCTTGACGTCTTTCTGCTCTCGTTTGGATTTTCAACAGTTTGTTTCTCCTTTCCAACAACGCCACACACACTACATATTGCATTTGCACAAAAACAAATTGAAGCAGGATCTTTGGAGTATGCCGTGTATCGAGTTTAATCAGACATTATCGTTCATTTAATAAAGATACATACATTAGAGTATGATCTGGCTTCCTGGACCTTTGCCTTTACTTTATCTGACTTTAGCATCCAAATTAAAATAATTACTGCGTGTGTGATTTGTAGCTTCTCACGTACAAGTTTTTAGTTATCTACAATGTTCAACTTATTTCATGCAGTGTGTAAGCTGAGTCACAGAAACAATTAAATACTTCACTAAACTTTTGATTTTGATTTTATATTGATTCACCCCGAAAATAATGATTTCCAAAAGTGTGAAATCTGAATAAAGGATGTATTGTAAATCCCATATTAAAACTCTAACGATAGACAAAAGTAGTCGATAGGTTGGTATATAGTGCCTAAAGATATGAAAAGTAAGAATGAAAAACGACCTTGAGTCTATAGTGTATTGTTTCCTATGAAGACGTTAATAAGAGTACGTCGTTAAAAGGAGTTTGCGGATATAACTCAGCGAACATTAACTCATCGTATCAATTGTAACGTAATTTAACTTACCAATTAATCCTATGCACAAACTGTGGAAATGGTAGCGAGTACTTTCTGAAGTAAATAAATAACCTTTTTTTATTTACCACAGATATAAAAAAAAATCGATCAGTCTATGAAGTAATTGGACTATGTTATTTGTGATAAATACGCCCTGGTCGCTTTATTTATCAACAAAAGTGCAGAAGAGCGCGTGAGAATATAGTAAAAATCTCTCGCCGTCCTCAAATGAAATGACTAATACATAATAAATAAAAAGAAAAGCGTAAACAGAACACGGATCCTCAAATAATTTGTTTTCAATTATTATCCTAAATGTTGATTCCAAGTAGTTTACTACGCTATTTGAATTTAATAACAGGATTCTAATTAGTTCCGTCTCACAAATCGTTTGAAAAAAAAATATATTCCCACTAAATAAAACCAGTATAATTTTTTCATCATTGGTCAATTACGTCATTGAATCACCATCATCAGTGATCTGTCTTTTCTATTTTCTGTGGCGGAGCAAGCAGTCGTCATTTTTTCATTTTCTCAAGTTTATTTTGAAAAAGAACAAGAAAAGAAGGACAAAGTTTCTCAAAAAATCCATCTGAGGAAAAATGAGTACCATTAACTTTAGTTTGACTATTGGGGGTAAGTTTTTGCATATACATTTGTTAAAGCTTTTCTTTTTCAATTAACTTGAAATTTTGTTAGGTTGAAATTTTCTATACTGTAATCAACAACAAAATGAGTTAAATTTCTTTCGCAGATAAATTCAATGCTCCTTTGACTGCCTCGAGTAAAGCCGCAGGCCCAAAGAAATTAATCAAGCTTTCTAATCGAAATGGAGATGAATTTCGGATTGACAGAAAAACTGCTCAGGTTAGGTTTTTCAGTTCATAGATAAAAATAACCCGTTACTGTGAGATGTCTGGTTTTTTCTTTTCATTGTTGAAAATGAGACTTGAAAATGTGTATTTTTAGGTGTCTACAACTTTTCGTCGAATGCTGGAGGATTTCGGAGAAAATGAAACTATGACTCATTCCATTTTAGTTGATTGTAGTTCGTCGGAAGTGTTGGGCAAAGTTTTAGACTGGGCATCTCACCACAAGGTTTGTATATTTACTGTTAAACTATGTAAAATCACCTACATTTTTTTTTAAATTCCTTTGCCACAGGATGATCAAGTGCGAGACATTCCAGCCAGCGACGACGAGTATTCCGTTTGGGATCTTTTGTATTTTAATGCATGTTTTACTTAATCTCCACATTTTCACTTACATAATAAGTATATACTTTAAGGTTGGCAATCGGCTGTGTTGTTTTAAACTTTTAATCCTCCTTCTCTTTAGGTATCTGATAACGTCCTCTTGAAAATCATGGTGGTAAGCGTTCATTTTTTTTGTATGCATATATATGTACCAACATTTAAAAACTATAATTTCTTGGAGGATTTTTGAGACTATGTAAATGGAAATTGTATAGGTAGCAGATTACTTGGAGATGACCCGATTACTTCGTCAAACGATGAATATGATGCGTCATCGACTGAAAGGACAACCACTGGAGCAACTCAGAGAACGATCTGGTTGGACAAGGAATGTTCGCAATCAACTTTCTGAGGAGGAAGAAACTCAATTGGCTCTAGAAGCATCATGGGTCAAAATCAACTAAAAATATCCTAAAAATTTGTTATTATTTATCAAATATCAGTTATTATTTATGTGTGTGTATACGGGAGACTCGATAGGTTTAAAATAGTTTAAATAAAAGCTTTTATATTTCATTTACTCGCGGAGATTGTATACATTCAGGTCATTCGTAAGTAATATATTAGAAATTGGAATAATATGGTAAATAGAAAAACAAAATCATTTTTTCCACCTCTTTTGTAACTTATACATTGTACATGGATATAGCATTCCAACTATTAGGTAGATTTATGGAGATTAACGAGTTATCTTGTCTGTAAATTGTCAGAGCTATATATTATATATGTATCGCCGTGATATACATATCTATGGAAATTTAAAGTCTAAAAGCTTTTTCAAAGGAAAAGTTTCTTTCAGTTGAACTCGGTTGTCCACGGAGGACATTACCCACAATTTTTTTATTTTGTCTTTTGGACCTTACAATAAAATATAATTACAGAAAATGGGAACTTTAGCCAAGTTAAAAGTGTTTGTGCTTCATCTCATCTTTCAATTTTCAATCGTTTCTTTGGGAAATGGTTTGAGTTTTGATACGTTCAGTGATGCCACACCTGTGGTCACAAACATACGCATTAATCGTTTGATGGATTTCAATGGACTTGAAGGTCTAGATGAGTCATGTAAGTTTCCTTAATTAAACATCCTTAATTATTTCTGGTTTTAGTTAGAGGGGAAATGTTTTATGTAGGTACATTAATTATGCATGAAAAAACCTTTAGGAAAATGCCATGTTATTTTTCTACAATTCATTTGGGATTTTTTTTTGAGCAGTTGCTGGTGGTTTGAATTTGAATAGCTTGAGACAAAGGATTCGGAGTCAGTTATCTTCATATGCAGATCAAGTGAAATTGGTGCATAATCTTGGTTCAGGAATCGAAACAGTCAAATCTAGACAAAAGAGAGATACAATTCGTGCTGACAAACTCACAACTGCTGCTAGACGAAGGAGAAATTATGCTAGCCAATCCTATGATTTGTCCATCCTTGATGAAGGTAAAAGAAATATACTTACTTAACACACATGTACTTCCATTATTACTGTTCTTTTTATACTCGTACGTTTTTACCGATTGTTCTAAGGAAATATTAGTGAGTATATAGTATATACGCATATTTGAATTTTCTTTTTGTTTGCACATATAGGAGTAACACACGTAGTGAAAAGAGCTTACCAGCTTCAGAAACCTTCCTTTTCAAATTTGAATGTGACTGATTTGAATTCAATAACAGTTGGAGACACAACTTATATTTTTGCTGTTGAAAGCAATAACTCGAGTGAGACTTTTACCGTCGTGTACAAGTTTGTCAAAGTGAGTTTTAATCACACTTATATACAGTTTTTTCCACATGCAAGGATTTTTAAATCGTGTATACCTATTTATGAAAGACATGAATTGGGTTTTCAACTTTTTGTTCTTTGTACTTATATATATATGAAATGACTGTGTTGTAAAGGCGGATGCCACATATCTTGACACGTTAAATAAAAACCTATCTATATCTAACTACATATATATGAAATGTGTGTAGAACTGGGATTTGAAAGAAATTGGACGATTGGAAACTCCTGGTGTTTTGATTGTCGAGTTGGTGGAAATTGAAGGTTTTTATTATCTTCTCCCTGCCAATTATGACCCCGTCAATGAATACTCTTTGGAAGGAGGCTCAAGTTTATATCGTATTGAATTTTCTACTGCTAATGGATTCAAAGCAATTAAAATTCAGACGATAAACACGGAATATGCTCGAAGTATCACATTCTGGAGATCTTCGGGGGTGGATGCAAATGACGTGATATTGTGTGTGGCTCCAGAAAAGACACTCACGAGTAATGGCTACCGATACAAAGTGGACATATCCTGTTACCGCTGGCAAGGAGGTTACTTTGATTTGACTTACTCCATCCCTGCATCAAACCCAAAGGCTGTCCGACTCATGAGTATCGCTTCCCACAGTTACATGTGCGTGGCTAATTACCAAGATGATTCAGGTGAGAAATGATCAAAACACTATATGCTACACTTGTAATATAAATTTAATTAATGCTTGCATAATAATTTCAGGATCCACTGCGATTTTCTCAACAATTTACCGTTACAGTCACAAGAAGGGTAATTACGTTCAGTTTCAGAAGATTCAAACATATGGTGCGATGGATTGTCAATACTTTCGATTTGATAGTCAAGAACAAATTAAAGAACATTATCTAGCTATTGCTAATTTTGGTCAAGTTGGTAAGTTAAACTTTTACTAAGTTTTCCTACATTGATCCAGAGTCTTATTGTCCTAATTAAATTACATAACGCAAAAATGAATTCCCTATTTTTGGTAGATGAGTCTGGAAGAGTGAACTACAATGTCAAGTCATATATTTTCAAATTCGGAGTCGGGAGATTTATTTTGCATCAGAGTTTGGTTACTTTTGGAGCATCTCAAATTTTACCAATTCAAGTACGTAAAAAATAATCTCATTTACAAGTACATTTTCTGATTATAAAAATAAAATGGAATTACTGTGCATTAACTATTTGTAATTTTGCAATTTTAGGATGGACCGAAATTTTTACTCATAGTCGGCGAGTTGTATCAATTGTCAATATATCAGCATAATGGATGGAATTTTGTGAAAACTCGAGAGATTCCGTTATCTGATGAGAATTTAGTTCACCAATTTCGAATGAGACCAATGTTCAGTGATAGTCAGACATATTTCTGTAATAATTCAATATTATTTTTTCAGTTTTTCGCTTTTTCAAAATTATATGTCATCTCTCAATCCGTTTAAAAAAATTCATGCAGTAATTTTTGTACTTATTGTGTTGTATTTTTTTAGCTGTGGCCTGTCCAACTTTACCCAAAGAATCCGGAATTTATGGTTTAGAATATGAGGCAAAGAACGACTATGTGACCATGACTAATGATTTGGAAGAATGGTGTATTCATGCTGTCAAGACGATCGAGTCTACCAATCTGACTGAATTGGCCATTAAAGCAAGTCAAGCTCCAAATTCAACTGAACCGGAAATTATTATTAAAAGCCCTATAGTTTTTGCTTCAAAACTTCGATCACAAACAATTTTTACTCAGGTATATATGCACTTGAAAAAAATATTTACACTTATTATTTGCATAACAAAAATCTTATCCATCATCACAAAATTTAATAGTAATATTTTTTAATTTATATTTTTACAGTCCTTGGAGTATAAAGGGGTTCATTTTAATGTTGAGAGATCTCAGAGACTATCAAACCAGGAAAGAAGACTTGCAGACTTGGAAATTAAAACAACTACACTGAAATCAGAATTGATTGATGTAATTGCCTTGGGCGGAGAACAAACAGTTAAAAGTAAGAAACACACGACAATTTCCTTCAAAAAAAAAACAAACCAAACGATGAATCGAGCTCGGTGTTTAACATGCGTTTTCTTCTTCTTTTACTGTGTAGCCCGTGTTAAGTTTTCTAAATTGGTTGTTTCCAATACGAGTCAAATTGCTGTGACGGAACTGAACGCAGACACTTTGAATGATTTAAATCTACGGGAATTGGTTTCAAAATTGATATTCTTGAATCAAAATTACACTGTTGACTTGGTTGAAATTGATGTTCTCGAAGCTGCACGTAAGGCTAAATTTACAAATCAACTGATTAACTGAAATGAAAATTGTCATCCTTGGTTTGGTTGAGAATTCTTCATGGAATATTTTAACTAAAAAATATCCGTTTTCTTGTTTTTGTAAAATTTCAGATGAGATTCGAGCTACAGATCTCAATGGGAAATCGGTAGAAGACATCGCACGGAAATCCACACCACCGACAAGTAGTCAAAAGTTCTTGGATGACAACATTTTCCTTCAGAGAGTTTCTGCTCAAGCTGGATTTGATGTAGCTGAATCTATAAATAGAGTCCGACCGTCTGATATCCTTACTGTGAAGAGTAATCAAACCTTTGAAGGTAATTAAAAGAAAAGCACTACCTATATTCAAGTATAATTGTGTTTTTATAGTACTAAAACTGTCAAACTGTGCGCAGCATTAAAAACTTTCAACTAAATGTGCTTTATAATAATAATGTACGTGTGACGCTAATAAATATCTTAATTTCATTTGCTTTCAGAGTTAAATATTAGTAATTCCACTGTACTCAACTTGGTGGCTAAAATCATCAATCAAGTTGACATGGAGAAGCTCGTGGGCACATCCTTACCAAAAACTGGACGTTATGAAATTTCTGGATCGAAATTCTTCAGTAACATTTCCATTTATGAGACCCGGACTGATAAACTTTTATCGAAAATTAATTTGAAAGCTATTTACAACCAAGCTGTTTATCTTTCAAATATTTCCCACAGCACATTTTCAGGCATGTACATACATACATTCATGAAATAATAATAATTGTAAATCGTAAAAAACTGCCATGCCATATAAACAATAAACCATGTTAAAACGGAACCGGGATAAATTATATGTTAATTTTTTATCCTTTTTTGACTTTAGATACACCCGTTTTTGAAAGTTTACAAGTGCACACCCTGAATTCAGACAACGAGCTATTGAACAACAAGTACAATTTATCCAAAGATTTTGTGTCAATATCAGAAGGGACTTTTGTTGCTGATTCGCTGAATATTTACAGTGATGTGGGAGTCAAATCGTTGGAAATTAAAAGGTAATTATATATTGTATTTATTTGAATTTGTTTAAACTTGGAATATTTTACATATATGTATTTTGTCTTGTGTATTGGTTTTTAATATTAATCTATATATGAATCTATATATTAGGAATTTGAACGACATCCCTGTGCAGAATAATGAGCTTGATGTACTCCTTCGATATTCTCCATGGTCCAGGACTCAGCATTTGTATGGTCACAAAGTCCACACTATTCACTTGAAAAGCTCTAGCTCACTAAATGGAACAATCAATGGAGTCGACATTACTGATTGGAGTCAAACTAAAACAATTGAATTGGAGAATCCATTGATTGCTGGTGATGTGTTTGCTCCAGATCTTTCATTCTCCCTTGGACTCACATCCAGACGATTTGAGCAGAACAAGACTGATATTTTGGTCATACTACAGAAAAGTATCCCTTTGAACACTATCCATTTCCCATGTCGACCCATCTTTGAATCCGTTCAAGTTCAGAACAACACTCGAGTTGGACTCATTAATTCTGTGTCACCGACCACCGACTGGGTAAATAGAGAACCCGTCTCGTCCAATCAACCACCAATTACTGTGACTGGTAATAAACATTTCTTTAAAGACGTCACTTTACTGAGATCATCCACGACGACAGATGGTTTGTACATCCTTCATCAAGATGAATATAATGTATCGAGTCAAGTTGAAGTATTTTCTCTCCTTCGAAATGCTCTGCTCAATGGAACAGATCAAACAATATTCGGAGATTTCCTATTCAATGAAACATTAAAAGTTTATCATTTAAAATCAAGTTCAGATGACAAGCCTATACTTTTGGATGGAGTTAATTTCCGGGATATTTTGCTCACCGAGTCTGGGCAGACTGTTCAAGTGAAAAGTTTCTTCAGTAAAGTTCTGAATATTGAATCCTCATTGTACACAAGTGGGGATATCCAAGCAAATCTCATCAATGGTATTAAATTGGAAGCTCTCATTCGGGATACTCTCAGAACTCAAAGTCAAGATATTCAAATTTTGAAAGGACGTCTAAGATTTTCAGATGGTCTCTACATGAATGATGTTGAAGTAAAAGGGAAATTAGGAGTTTATGAAATTGAAGACTTACTAGGAAATATTGTAGTCAATGAAGGAAATCAAAGTGATGTTTTCATCCCTGGTTTAGTCACATTACAAAAGCAAGCCAATTTATCCTCATTGGACTTTACAAATGTCATGAATGGAATGAGACCGAGTCAATGGGGATCTCATTGGATGACACGAAGAGGAAATCAAGAGATTACAACTCCTTTACATTTTATTAATTCCTTGAGTGTGAATAAAGTTCATGTTCTGGACAATAAAGTCTCAAATATTGATTTGGCTGAACTTGCTCAAGACATTGTGAGGACAAATAATGAAAACGGCTCAATCTCTCTTGGCTCAGTACAATTTCAATCGGATGTTGTCATTCTAAGAAGTATCCACTCTCCATCATTCAACGGCTATGATGTGACAAGAGATTTGCTCAGAAGAAATTCTCCTACAGCACAGAATGTTACTGGGAAAAAGATTTTCAAAGGGGACTGGAACATCCACAGTGATTTAAATGCTCCTCTTTTGACTAATGTTGATTTTTGGCGCATTGTTCGGTTCTTATCGGGCACTGGAAATCACAATAATACCAGCAATTCCACAGAAAATTTGATTGTCCTCGGGAATTGTCATGTGCACAAGGAGCCTACACTAAATACAAGTGAAGAAGAGTCATCCACTGTCAATGACTATAAATGGAATGGGATCTTAAATAAAGCTTGGTTCAAAAATGAAGATTCCACCGTGATCACGCCCATCATATTCAATTCAGTACATTTAAATTCCGGGGGTACAGTTCTTGGGCTCATTGATGGAGTGGATGTGAAGGGTCTGGCTAAAGAATATTTGAGTTTAACCCGAGATCAAAGTTGGACTGGAGACTTTAAATTTCAGTCCACAGTTCATTTTGACAAAGAACTTGAAACTTATTCTACCAAAATCCTGAATGGTACTTTAAATGGATTGAACATTCAAGAATTTTCCCAGTCTGTCCTTTTAGATAGAGTGAACTTGGAGCAGAATGTGACTACCAAATTAGTTTTCAAGTATCTCAATGCACCTGATGGTGTGACTCTCACTGGAAGGATGGGAAGATTTGATTTGTGCACTAATGTAGTCACCATAAATGGGAAAGGGGGGAATCATGTGGTGGGAGTAAAACAAGTGGAAGATTTGCATGTGGACGATTTAAAACTGGAGAGAGGAGTCGAGATTAATGGAGTGAATCTGGATTTATGGAGGGACTCGGCAGTTTCAACTGAGTGGGATCATTTTGAACTGGATGGGGAAAGGACATTTGAGTCAGCTCATTTCAAGGATTTACAGTAAGTAATTGCTATATGGCAATGGCATTTAGCATTTTTCAATATAGCTCCGTAAATTATCAATCCGTATGATTTCTATTCCATTTTGCAGAGGATTTTCGTATGTAACATTGTTTTTGTCTTGATATATATAGAGTGAAGGGTTTAATTGATGGGAAAATGGTGAGTCCGCAGACAGTGATGACTCGATCTGGAAGACAAGCAGGAGCTGGTGTCTTAATTATTGAGAATCTCGACAACTCATCCACTCATTTCTCACGGCTGTACGCACAAGGGAAAGTCAATGGGGAAAATCTGAAGAATTATTTTGGGAATTTTGTAAGCAAATCAAACCAAATCTCAAGTATAGTAGGTATTCCTTTTATTGTAAACATTCAACGAGCTTAAACTGAATTCCACATGAACCTTTTATAAATGGACTGATTTCAGGTCCTAATAAATGATACAGATGACTCACCAGTGTACATTTACGGTAATAAAACAATGCAAGGTAAAGTGTACACGAGTTGGTTGAGATCTGAAGGACCGTATGAACAACATGGAATAAATGTACTCGAATTTCTCAAAAACTACTCGGCTGATTCTTACGTTAGTCCAAATTACAACGTTGCTCTGCAAGAGAGGTATGACAAGATTAGCAACTGGACCACAGACTTAATTCAAGTAGCAACAGGTAAAAAATATTATGAATTGGTATATTTTCCGTTGTGTGTGACTCTCATCTCACTTCACTCATGTTAGTTTCCGTACAGAATTGAATTTAGAATATGTTTCTCATTTTTTTGTTGCTTTCTTTAGAGCGAGCAGTGATGACGAAATGTTTTGAAAAGATTAACAAAATTAATTTGAATGGAGTTGTATGGCTGAAAGTACTACATGCTTTGAAACAGCCTATGATTGGTGTTGTAGTGGAAGATGTGAGTGGGATTGAAGTGGCCTACTGGCTCACGTACAACTTGGCGACGGATACTTACGACATGTACCAAAATGGTTAGAATTACTAAACTAAACTATGTTCGTCTGTAGATTTTTACCATGGGTATATTTTGGATTTAATTTTTGGAATTATTATTTCCCACTTTTTAGCTCAAGGAAGAATTGCTGGGAGTGTCATCGATCAGGCAGAAATTGAGCGGAAAGGTCAATACTTTCTCTTTGTTTCCGTCTCCAGCATCAATAATACAGAAGTTACTTCCTCATTCCCAGAAAATCCATCGTCAGCCCAATTTTTTCTAAATCATGACCAAGGTGAGCATTTGATTTTGACATATATTTCATCCATATTTGTCGCTACGTTTTGACGTGGAATCTTTTGGGAGGAAAATAATGACATTAAAACAAATTGAATTCCATAGATAAGTTGAGCAAAGGCGTCGTATTAACTCTGAGGCCCAACGATACAAATCCAGTTGATTTGAGTATCCTTCAAGTTGTATTTGGGGATAACTTTGGAAATGTAGTTTCCTTTCATCTTGTTACGCAGTCTGGATCGAGAAGGGATTGTATCTTGTACTCTATTTTGGATAGGCAAGATTTCCATGCCACAGTGTACTGTTTTCATCCATTGGATTTCTCAGAAACAGATGACAATGGTGTTCATTTTTTCCAAAAAATCCCATTGGGTGTACCGCCACAGGTAAAAAGAAAAAGCAGCTTCTTCTTTTCACCACAGTTATTTTATGATTACATACTAAAAATCCAATGCAAGCATTTAGGTATTTATTAAGCAAATCCTTGTATTTATTTTCCTTTTCTATAGTTGACGTCGATTATGATTGAAAATAAAACATTAGTGATCATGTCAGGTGGAGATGATGTCAATAAAAAGTGGTCCAGTGGTGTTATAAACGTGTGGGCTCATGATCAAGGAGATGGTCCATTGGTCCTAGAAGACTGTTTCCCGCTTGTAAATGTTATCAGTATAGATTCTTTCTTGGCCCCCAATAAAAATCCTTTCCTCGCAGTTGTCTCTGGGAGATTAGGAGAGACGAATCACGATGGTCTCGTCTACGTCTACAAGTAATATTCAATAGTCAATAAATAAATAAATACCTTCGTACCAATAATGAATGGATTGTATGATAACAAAATCTAGTCTCTAAATGATATTCATGTATTATTTTAAATTGCAGGTATTCCATTTCCAAAAAACGATTTATTAAGTATCAAACAATTCCCGAGGATAATCCAATTAAAGTTCGATTTCAACGTGTAGTCCCATCCGATGAAGTTTTCCTCTACATTCTTACTGGGGATATTTTAAACAACGTTAATGTGTACTCCTTTAAAGTACGTAATTTCAGCCAAGATACAATACGTATTTATTTAGGGACATGGATACACTAAATCTATAATAATGAAGTTCATCAAAATTTAATTATTATCGTTGTTTTACAGGGCGTTTCGGGTTGGGTGAAAGAATTTAGTTTTACAGTCCCTGGTGCTAAATTAATTGAACCATCTGCCTTTTACTATCAAGGAAATTATCGAGCCCAAGTCCTGACAGCGAGTTCAACTGATGTCAATGTCATCAATCTTAGATTTAATGGTGTTCCTTTTATTTCGAAAAAATATGTACCTTGAGAGATTTTATTAATATAGCTATTATAATAGTAAGGAGCTACGTTTTAAACATTTTATCTATATCTAGTCATGTTATTTTATTGCAATTTTTGTTGTTAATTTCAAATATACGTACGTAATTAATGCGTTTTAATTTTTAATATACATATCTACATGTCGTTTGTTTGTATACATAAAGTTCATATTATATTTTCGTTGTATTGTTATTATTGTGATGGAACTAATAAAAGTTAAGTTTACATGTAAGTTGTTATACTTATCTACAAATAAATCAGCATAAATGCTATCGTTTTCTAATAATGTTATAGCTCATGTAGGTATTCATTTATTGTTTCTTCAAAAACTTCAAATAATCAGAACTTTTAAAATTAAATTGTACTGAAAGTAGCGGTTAATCACGATAAGAATCATGATGTGAAATCTTTAAAAAAGCAAGAAGAAAAAAAGAATTACATACTACAATAGTTTGTACGGTTGAGTAAAATAGGGGGGGGGGGGGTGCAGTGAAACTGAAAAACAATACAACTCTTTGTAAATTACAAAAGTGTGAGGTCATTTAATATCAGTTCTGGTTCTGACCTCTCAAAATTGATATCACATTAGTTTAGCTTATTTTTTTCCATGATTCATAAATTCATAAGTAAGAAACTGCTGCGTTTGTAAAAAAGATTTGCTAGTATGTTCTTAATACAAGTTCTATTGTTAGAGTATTAGCAGGAAAAATGTACAATAAAAAAACATGTGGTGTATTAAAGTAAATTTCGATAATGTTCGATTGAGTTTTGAGTCATACTGAGATCCGAATTTGACACTCAAAATTTTATCCAATTTCGTTTTGAGTGTGATAAAAATTGAGAGCAGTTCGAAGACTAAACAATGTTGAATCCATTTCTCGTCTCAGACGTATCGTCTTTTGCCAGGTTTGACAATCTAGACTTATGCATATTCCAGCCTGGCAAGCATCACAAGTCTAAATTCCGAAATGAAAGCAATATAATGAAACAATTATTAGGTATACACGAGTGTATAAGTAAAAGCTTCAACCTTTCAACAGTAGAAATAAAACTACATGTACATTCTCTTTGATTTGAATTCAAAAATATTTACCTCTAATACAGCATTCATTTTTGCTCCCATATTAGCAGCCATTTTCTCCAGTTTGAGCATACAACCATAGTCATTGAGACAACCACTACAGAGAATATTATCTGTCCGCCCATCACAGCTAAGGCAGTTCATACTGATGACATACCAGTCCAGGGTGCCTTTTCTCTGTGGAATTCCCCGAGATTCGTTTGGGAGAATTCTCAAATATTTTCGTGGGATCTCACTATACCTAAAACATGTCATAAAATTGAAAGAAGTTTTATGCGTTTTAAGTAAAAAACAATTACAGGGAAATTCAAGGATTTGGATTTGAGATTAATCTATTTACCATTGCTTCACATGTATACCAGCCAACTTGAAGCATCTCTCCAATGCTGGAAGAATCGCCCTTTCAATATAGTACACGGCATTGACACGTAAATTTGCATTCCTGGCAAATTCATATGGAGTTCGAACTTGTTGAATGAGTGTCTGTCCTGGAGCACCATAAACGATTACGTAAGGTACTCTCTCCTGCGGATGAGGCTCTGCTCTTGGATCTCTAGCTGATAGCCGCCTATATAAACACAAAATGACGTTACTTTCTTATTCTAAACAAGATGTACACATAAAACCGACAATGAACTCGTTGACTTACTGGGCAATACTCAATGATGGAACTACTGCGCCAGGTCTATAGCCGGATCTTCCACGAAATTCTCTAGCAAAGGTATAGTCGCGCAAACTGATTCGGCCAAGGAATATTTTCTGAAATTGTACTTGAATGTACTGTTTCAATCTAGAAACATCATCGTGTTTGAAAAGAATTCGAAGAGATTTTTCCAAAATCTGTAAATAAAAAAATAAAAACAAACCCATTTTTATTGAGCTTGAATCACATTATTTTTACGAATTTCTACGGGTTATAATATAATTAAGCATGCCTGTATGTACTTTAAAGTTGTAAAAATGAGGTTATACCTTGGCTACAGCTGGGCATCCATCACGTCTGACAGTTTCAATTCCCTTTGCATCATATTTTGGTACTTTCTGTGACGGACTCTCGTACGAGAAACCTACATAACGTTTCTTTGTTTGAAGGATGCATGGTTGGTAAATCTTTTCCAATTTCAATTTGATAGGTTTTGGATTCATCCTTGTCACTTCATCTGCAATATCTTGAGCAAGATCAAAAGCCACTTGCCGAGAACAACCCGGAAAAAGAAGAAACATGGAATCCGTGTCCCCATAAATAACTTTTGCACCCCAACGACTCTTGTTTAACTCCACTAGCTTGATAGCACGCTCCAAAGTCTCACGTCCTTTCGATACAACACTGTCAGCAATTTCAATACAAGGCATTCTCCCAGAAAAGTTGGCTGATGTGTACCCGTATGTAACATTGGCTATAAAAATTCGAATGGAAATCATTTTTATTACTTATTGACAATAGTATTGTTATTATGAATTTGATATAATTATTACTTATTATTGTTATTAATTCGGTATAATTGTTATATATGTAATGTGTCCTAAATGAATTAATATTGCAATGACAGCTTTACCAATACAAGTAAAACAAATATCGACTATGGATTTACACATTCACGTATTCAAATAATTCTACATTTCGTTCCAACCTATGAGTTTGAGTCCAAGTTGACGAGAATCGAGTACTTTTTGTAAAGTTACATTTTCATTTCCACCTGCTTTCATTGCTCGCTTCACCATGAGACGAGTCTCCAATATTTGCTGTAACATTTCCGGTAAAATTCCTTTTCGTACTGAGGGCTTTAAGAAAGCCACGCCCGTGGGGGAAATGCTAACTTCATTCTTCATTAACAACTTCTTCAATTCATACGGGGAAACGTCAAGACTTAAGCAGCCAAAATCAAAACTCCCTTCCCTATTAATTTAAATCAACAAATTCAATTTTTTTATGTTTCTTCTTACTACATAGTACTGCATACCTGAGCTTATCAGTACAAAATTATTATTGTAATATTACATGTGAATCAAGTCAGTACAATTTTGAAAATAAACTTTTAAACTTACTTTCCCAAATGTTCCACACGACCCAAGCAAGTTGAAAAGTCGTAGTTGTGTGCAATTATGATGGATGGATATAGCGATTGAAAATCTAAAACAGCTACAGGATCCTTGTAGTACCTATCATCAACAATGCAAAAGATTACATTGAGGATTACGGAAACAAAGTAGAAATGATAATGGTTTACGAATTACAGGCAAACAATTAAAAAGTACACACTTAGAGTAGGGCTCCATAATTAAAGGAAGTTCAATAGGTGCTCGCATTTTGGCTCGCTGGGAAGGTGTTGGTGAAACAGCAAGGAAGTTGTCAGATTTCGTTAATCTGAGCATCATTGATTCTACTCGAAACTTTTTTTAAAGCAATCATCAAAAAACATTAATATAACAATCTATTTACTAAATGAATACAACAAAAGACAATGACAGAAAAACGTACCTGAGATCCTCGAGAGAATACTTCAAAAAACTGGATACCAAATAGCCGAGCCAGCTCAGAGGTTCTATAAAATAAATACATTGTTAATTTGACAATGAATTTTGAATTGTAGTCGTATACTGTTTACACTTTAGATATTGAATATTTATTTTTAAAAAGTCAAACCTATTTATTAAGTCAAGTTTATCGATAATGTCCATCACTCCACTCACTCTACTACAATAATAATCCACTGTTTTGTACCTGGAAAAGTTTGAAAATCCAAAAAAAATTTATCATTTACTCAATCGACAAGAAACACAAGAAACAATTCATCAGCAAATGAGTATATATACCTTTGCCCCTTCCTTTTCCAAAAATCAATTAAAGCTCCTAAGGCAATCCGAGGAACCTTTTCATGTAAAATGTGAAACATGGCACTTTCAAACGTATAACTCTGAACAGTCATCTGAAAAATAAAGTAGTATTATAAAGGACTGTCTGTAATTTTAGAAATATCACATGTTTAAGTTAAAATTTAATTAACTATACCTCATGCCGCAATAAACGCCAAAGGTTGAGAACTATCCTACCCCTAATCATCGCATTCCATTCAACAACGGCAACTGTTTCCGAGTTTTTGTTAGGTCTAGGCATTGGGAGAATACGTGATAGTGAATCTATCATTGGCATTCCAAGTTTTGTTCCTCTTTCAATTAGATAACCCCACGACCCATAACGAATCTAAATTTAGTGTAAATAATGATCACAAAAAATATTAAAAACCAACTACACAGGATAAACCGCGTTGTATAATACAAAAAAGAAACATGTTGGTGTATTTCAATCTTTACCTCATAACCAACCAAAATGTCAGGATCATGCTCCTGAACGATTCCCGTAAATGAATTGAGCATAGAGCTTTCATCAGCAAAATATGTAAAATGGACGTTTGAAAAATGAGGAGCAAAGCAATACGTTGCAGGTTTTTGAACGTCCACATCACAAAGTTCTGTGTCAACCGCAAGTACACGCAGCTCAATTTCATTTACATGAGTTTGCCCTTGTACCTCTAATTGAGGTGGCTTGTCTACAAAAACACTATAGAAAATGGCAATGATTTGATCATACTGTGGATCCGGAGAAAGTGTTTTTCTTTTAGAACAAAATACTTCAAGAGAAATGGTAGTCATGTATTGATGTTGATGAACTGCTTTTGCATTCTGGAGATTGCTCAGATTAAGATTTGCATTGTACGGATTCAAAGGAGATGGCCCATCCAATTCACTCGTCTCTGGATTATAAATACTCCAATTATGAGAGTGCTGACTCAGAATTTTTCCAATTGTTGACACTGAAGAACAAGCAGGAATGGTTATGGGATTCCCTTGAACATTACCTTTTGGACTGGATGCCTTAATAGTACTCGTATTTGAACTGGCACTAGAATGAGTAGTGGACGTTGGCACAAGAATTTCTTCATCAGTCTTAGACCTCTTACTACTCGCATTGGAAGTATCATCCGATTCTAACCCCCATTTAATCTTCCTTTTATTTAGTAATGGATTCGAGAGGCGTTTGTTTTTCTTCAGAATGGATTTGGGTGTGTAGTCGGAACTTGTTTGACTTATCACTTGTGGGGTTTTATATCCTCTAGCCAAATTTTTTGATTCTAGTACATAATCTCTTGGCGTTTGAGAAGGAGGAGTAGGAGCAGCACGACTACTAGACGGTAAAGGCGGAGTTGACAGACTCACTGGATTTGTACCTTGAGAACTATTTGCTCCATTATCATCACTTTTCTCACCATCGTCATCCGAGAGATTCCCACCATTGAAGTGACAAACATTGAAATCTTCATTTCCATCGTCGTCATCGCTAAGATTTACATGATAATACACAGTTTCGTCAGAGGCATTGTCATCCTGTTTCTCGGGTGAAAATATTGGTTGTGGGGCAGATGAATGAAGGGATTCCGACTCAATTTCCTCTGGTGTTTGTTTCATAGGTTCAAATTGAAGAGAAAAGATTGGACAATCATTTCCATTTGACTCAACCTCAAATTGACTCTCCAATTGTTTCCGCCTTTCATTCTTGGCTTTCGTTCGATCTTCTGCTCGTTTCTTTTGCCACTCAAAAAGTGTTAAACCTTCGTGAGCGGCGGCAATTCGTTTTAGAATAGAGTCATCCGTTTCCGGAGAATGATACTCATAGATACTCTCAATGGAGAAGTCTGGAGTTTTTTCATAGTGAACTTGCATAAATTCTAAATTTCCACTCGTTCCTAAAGCCATTTCCAATTCTTTATCCCGACTTGATGTGGAACCTTTAAATTTTTCTCTTAACATTTGACCCACGATAGAGCCATTCATATTCATATATTCGACAGTCTCGGGAGGCTGATATGGATGTTGGTTTGTTTGTGGACTCAAAAGCTCGAGCAGCCGACTGTCTTTGAGATTTTGTTTTCTAGAATTTAAATGTGCATACTCTGGGGTCCTGACTTGTTTCTGTTGAGCAGTATCTATTGCTGATTGGAAGCTACCATTTTGATTTGAACTCGGACGGGTGGGTGTAAGTTGTAAAGGTTTTTCTTTGTTGCCTCTCAAAGTCACAGTATTACGAGTAGGAGAATTATTATCACAGGTCATGATTTTTTGTCGGCCAAGTGAAATAGATACAGAATTAGATGAATCTATTGATCGAAACTTGCGATGATGATTTGTAGCTGACAATGGAAAAGAGGATGGAGAAGACGAAGAAGCAGTTGGAACTCCACAGCTACATTTACAGCTACAGGTTTTCACTCCTGTGGCTAATGCTGGAACGGTTTTCGTAGCAGTATTATTATTGTCAGTTTGTGTAGAGCTAGTACACCAAAAAGTTACTTTCGGAACATTTTTCTTTGCATTATTAATTTTCGTACAGGAATTGTCTGACATTTCACATTCAGTCTGTACTTGAGTATCTTTTGTTTGAGGACATTCTTGAAATGAAAAATCTTTTATTTCTGGTTTTACTTGAACACCCAAATCAATTAATTGTGGCTCTGCTTGAATTCCCATATCCTTTGAGATTTTATTACTTGCTGTCAGATTTGATTGCGTCAAGACTGCTTGCCTTATACGTTCTAGGCGTGTTAGCGTTTTATTTGACGTTTTCAAACTGTTTCTTGTCTTTTCACTTTTACTTTCACTATTACAACTTGCTCCTGAGTTTACTTGAGATTTCTTTGATGGAATACTCTGAACACTTGTTGTACGATCTGGTAAAGTTGTTGCTTTTGCAATTATTACTGGTTTATTTAATTTTAATGTTGAAGGTTCTGCTGATGCTGAGTTTTTATCTACACTATTTTTTGGTGTTTGTAATTCAATATCAACAATATCAATGATTTCCTTTGGGTAACGTTGAAGTAAATCTGGAAAAAACAGTTGAGCTTGGTTCTGTGTCTTTCCGTTTGCCAAATTGGTTGACCTACCGTAGCTAGTAACATCAAGTAGGGATTCATCTAATTGTGGCATTTCCGAGTCGACAATTTCTTGCTCGTCCATGACGGAAGATAAAGTTTCATCATCATCATCATCAAGACCAATAAAACTATTATTATTATCATTACTTTCTTTCGTTTCATTTTCACTGTCACATTGAAAAATAATTTTGCGATTATGCTGTTCCAAAATTTGATCATTATGTAGCCGTTTTTCTAATTTCCCAGTTTCTAGACTTGCATCTTTAGGATCACAGCGAGCTGCTCCTGAATTTTCAATAAATTCTGCCACACATGTTGGTTCTTTGAAGATTTCACTGTCAGGTACTTTACTATGGATATTTGAAAAGTTAAATTGGTCATAGGTGGAAGATATGAACGATTCAGTCCAGATTTCAATGTCCTCTTCTGGTTTCTCTCCTTGATCTTCATTTTCTTCAAGATGAACTGTTTCAGTCTTAATTCTTACTTGATTGTAGTCTTGAGATTGTGAACACAAAATACTGTCATCCAGTCCATGATTACTCTCCGTCTCATTAAATTCATTCGCCATGTCTTGCATTAAATTTATTACGTAGTCATCATCATGAAATGTTGCATTCTGACTTTGACTCTCTTCTAAGATTGACATGTCAACATCTATATCATCCAGATGTTGTGGAAGGAAACTATCTGGTTCTGAAGAGGATGGAATATCATTGGACAATAGAAAACTTGTATCTTCCTCAACAGACCGCTGCAAACTCTACAGATATCATAAAAATTAGTACTTTACTATGATTACTTACAATTAAAAGATGCAATAAGTTTTAATAATATGCTTGACTACCTCCTCTGTGACCTCGGCTAGTTTCTGCTTCAGAATGTTTTGATGCAATTCTTCAGCTTCGAAAATATCATTATTATAAACTCTATCTTGGGAACTTGGAATCGGAATCTCAGCCCAATTTGGAACATTGTTGAGCCTTCGCCTCTCAATTTCATCTTGCCAAATTGCAATAATTCCAGGATTGGAATTCCTTGGACCTAAAAAAATAATGTAGGGTTGTAATTGAAATACTCGAATACATAATAATTTTCAAAATTTAAACCTTCATACTCACGTTTTTCTTTTCTATTCAGTATATCATCAGCTAACACATCAAATTCTAAATCACATCTACTCATTCTTTTCACTGTACTAGGCTGAAATAAATCTTGGCTCATTTCCTTGTAATCCCAGTATGATCTCCATCGTGTTTTATTCATCACAGGCTCTGTAGATTTGCTTTGACCGGGAAATTCTCCGGAACTTTTATGATTCTCTCCTGGACGCCGGAAAAGGACATTTCCATAATGAATCAAATTCATGCCAAATAGATTATAGTCAATAAAAAACTGTTGAATGAAGGGTATATGGGACTCAAAAGGTTGATACTTTTTCCCACTCACACCACTTCCCTGAAATAAAACAAAACACAAATTATCGTTTAAATATACAGTCCAAAAAAATGTCCAACAATTTTACTAATAGACAGAAAATACACAAGAATTGAAATCGTTGCTGTTGCTAATTGTAAATTGAAAAGTCAATAGTAAGTTTACTATAAGAATCTCAGAGGCTTTCGTAAGGGCATAGGGGGAATAGAAATGAATTTTGTAGAAGAGGTCCTCTTTCCCATGATATCCATAAAAAGACCTACATATATATGCACATGAAATAATTAGCTCAACAATCCTGTGTAAATTATTTTGTTATTATAGTAAATTCAAAACATTGTGATCTTTATTTACCGTCCTTTGACTCGAGTAATTTTCACAATATGCTGACAAGTAGCTTTATTTCGACGGTTCTGTTGGACTTGGTGTTGTTTTGGTAAAACACGACCAATTTCTTCATCCAATGATAGTGCCAATGCAAATAATGCATCATTTGTTTGATGTGCTTCCGCTTTTATGTACAAATAAGGGAAAATTCCGTGCACATGAGCCAATGCTTTTTGACCTTAAAATGTCAACAAAATACCGTAAATTAATCAGAAGAAGAAATTATAATAAACGTAAATAATGAATGTATATTATGAAGGAAGGTTCAACGTTGACGACTTGCCCGTCAGAGTTGATCCGTAAATTCGAATGACAGGAACCCAATTTAATTTTGACCCACTGAATTCGTTTTGAACATGATCAAAAATATAATTTGGTGGACCAGTATAGAAATCAGCCACCACAATCCTCTGTGATATTAAAGGTGAAGGGGATTCCATCGAAAACACTTATATAACAAATAAAACTAATATATACATCCACACACCCCGAATGTGTACACCTACACAATAAAATATGAATAAACCTTTTGTTATACTTAATTATTATTAAAAAATAAGTTGCTAAATTTTTTTCGTTCGTCGTTTTCTTCTTTCAACTTCAAGAAAGATTTCTTTCTCTTTCCTCCCGATCCATTTGAAAATTTACCTCGCAATTCTGAATTAAACCTTGATGTTTTTTTCAGACGTGTCAACAAAATTTTCTTGTGTAAATAAATATTCTATCTTCCTGATTGATAATAATTAAATTAGGATAATAATAATAATAAGAACAATAATTAATTTATTATACTGTTTCTTGTATGTAATTAGCACTTGCTGTGTACAGGTGTTCCAAAAAAGTGCTTTCCCTTTTTTACTTGAAAATTCTTTACTTATATACCTACTCGGATTTTGAAATCTACAGGTGAGTACAATTATTACTATTTTACAGCAGACTGTTTTGACTACAAGTGACAGTTCATACAGCCGGTATTTAAAATGTAATGTAATGTTGTAATAATGCTAATCTAATGCGTTAGAATGTTTCAGTAATAATATTCTCACACATTTCACATTTTGGTTTGTTTGTTCTTTTATTTGCAGAAATGGTTGGATTAGTTGGATATAGTTGTAGATCCATCGTCTTTATTACAATCTTCCTCAATTTGGGCTGTTTTGAATTAGGAGGAACAACAGATTTAACTATTCAAGTACCACCAGGTCAAGAAGAATGCTTTTTTGAGCTTGCCAATACAAATCATACACTCACACTCGACTTTTCTGTCATTGCTTCAAGTCAAGGTGAACATGATATTAATTTCCAAGTATCTGATCCTCACAATCGTCCCATGATCACTGAATTCCGTAAGTGATCCTAAAGAATGGTGGTTTATTACTAATAATATATATTTTTATGTGATAAAGACGATGATACATGAGCAGAGGGCATATTATTATGGAAATAGAATATTGATGTTTTTATTGCGATCTAATAATATACGTAGGTAACAAGTATTGAACTAACAATATCTATAAGTAGATATAAAAGGAGTCAAAATCCAAAAGAATAATAATTTAAGTAAACTATAATAATATTACTACTCACTTCAAGAAGTGACTTTTCCTTTAATCGTCTCATGCTCATGTACCTTCGCAGTTCCCAAATCCGAAGTTATTCATTCACAAAATATTAATAACATCTTTTTTTTCTACAATATTTTAGGAAAATCAGATTCAAGTCATAGGTAATATACATAGATCATTGCTCACATACGTTCACAATTTTCACATAATCAATCTCATGTTACATGTATAATATTCTTTGATTTCTTTGTATATATTCTTTAATTCTTTTTGCAGTATTCCAGTGACAGTCGATGGATTTTATAAAATTTGTTTCGACAACACATTCAGTCATTTTAGTTCAAAAACTATTTCGTTTGGTATAACTGCTGAAAATGAGAATGAAGCAAATTGGAGAAGCTACAGTGAAAATTACTTGGAGCCGGAAGGAAGCTATGAAGTCAAAATTGAAGACATTCAAGTAAACTCATATTACATTATTTATAATAATATAAATACTGTGTATGATCTTCTTATTTATATTATAATTATTAATAAATATTTTCATTTCGTGAACTTATCATTTTTGGACTACAGGAAATCACTAACCGTGTTCGAATACATATGACTACAATTCAAAGGCTTCAACAAGAATTTCGAGAGGTTGAATTCCGTGATAGGAGTGTTATCGAGCACAATTACGAGCGTATTAATTTCTGGTCGTTTGTTAATTTAATAATTTTAGTTTTCGTTGGAGTCATACAAGTTATTATGCTCAAAGGCTTATTTGACCCCAAATACTCGATCCTAAAACTTTTAAAAATCAGTAAATAAACTGTATCAGTGTCAAAAACTAAATTCTCATGAAGATGACAACTGGAAACAAGACAAAACAACTATACAAGTAAACAAACTTATGCTCGTTTTCCACAAGTGCCCAAGAAAACCAAACTCTCTATATATACAAACTAAAATAATTATTAATTTTAAGCATAACGATTAATCATTTTGATGTGCAAGAAAAAGCCAATAATGAGTAATACTTCAAGGTATTCAAGTATTCATAATATATACCTTGAGTTACTGAGTATACTCATTGTATACACATAAGTAAGTACCATTTGGCAGCTTCTTCCTTGAGTGTGATTTTACATTACTGCTATATTATTGATTTAATAATAATTATTAGAAGCCTTGTATATTTGCTACCGAATATTGGAGATATCTGTACTAAAATGAATGGTGTTAAATAATACTTGAGCGTTCGTATGAAATGCCAATCTTTGTCTCCGGTATAAACAGTTACCAATAATGTTGTAAAAAGTGATTTTGTTATATATATTGTCTGTTAAGTTCACAAACGAACTATAATTATTTTCCTTAATTTCGTTGACCTGCTCCAAAGGTCAAACGGC